>BGKB01000182.1:0-133424 GCA_003116975.1 Aurantiochytrium sp. KH105
TTAATGCTGTCAGGGCTATTAGAGGCTTCGGTCAATATTCCCCCCCCGCAGCGCCAGTGGCCCCTGCGAGCTAACCGCTGGCCTTGCCACCGGCGGCTCAGGTATCGTCACAGGCATCACATGCGACAGCTACTGCACAGGTATCGTCACAGGCGGTGGAACCCGCGCCGCAGCCGGCACCCACTGCACCACAGCCGACACCCACTGCACCACAGCCGACACCCACTGTACCGCAGCCGACGCCCACTGCACCGCAGGCAGCACACGCTGTACCGCAAGCGGCACGCGCTGTACCGCCGGCGTTGCTACTGGCGGCTCAGCCGGGGGAAAAGCATCGGCCTCGCAGCCTGCTCCTTCTACGTGGGACGATGCTCACGGGGGGTCTTCGCAAACTACCCAGACAGAGGCGCGCTCATGAAATTGCGTACTGCCCGGCCGGCGCAGTCTCGATGCAAGACGCTGACGATAGATACTTTGGCGGTCCGCATCAGAAACGTGGGCGGCGCCGACGTCGCGCAAACGTTCAATGCTGCTTGCCAGAGAAAGAAAGCGAGACTGGCAATGAAGAGTGGTGTCCAACTGGTTCATTAGATTGCAGACAACAGTGCGCGCTCGGCACTGGCGTCCGGCCCGAGAAGGGAGTCAATCTGCCTTGTCTGGTGCCTGTACCGGACGAGGAGCTCGCAGGCATAAGGGAGTGCGACAAGGGGGAGAGCGACCTTGGCTGATCGAGCGACTCAGCACCGCTCAAGTTGACTCACTCCTTCGAGTGTGAGGACACTCTCGGCGTGAAGAGGAAAGGCTTCTTTCTCACTGCCGTCAAGGAGCGCGACAATTGCAAAATCCACAGGTGGTTCGGCAGCGACGTGGCATACGTTGCTCTTCCTGTCGTCGCGGTAACGGACGAGCGAAGCTCGGGGACGCACGAGTGAGTGCCCGCTCTGGCTTCCGACGGAACCGTATCTGGCTAACTGTCGCAGACCCTTTGAAAGAGCTCGTCATGTACCTGGTGATGGTAATGTCTGAATGCAAGTTCGGAATGCTCACCAACAGCTACAGGATCTTCTTCGCACGCCTCGATAACGTTCTTCGCGCCGTCTACGTTACCAATCAAAGACGCTTGCTGGCAACAACGCCTCGCCAGCTCTTCTGTCAGATGGAGAAGACGTCTCAGGCTCGTTTTGCTGTGGACGCGCATCATGAGCGCCTATATGTCCTGAGAGATTGGGCATAGAGCGTCTTGCCGTCGGTCCGAGCTTTGGTGGTTGGTAGAACTTATAATAAAACAATTACATGAATTTGTACAAAGAAAGAGAAGAACAAGCACAGCCTTGGCGGGCACCAGATTTCGCGGCGCCCTCAGGTCTGCGAGCGAAAAGAGACGCTTCCAAAGGCATCGCGGTCTTCTTGAAAGTCTCGGTCGGAAGCGTTTGTCTTTGCCTGGGCAAACTCAATGATGCGAACGGCGCCGGCGGCCGTCCATGACAAAGTTGCGCAGCAGCACGTCGCGATGCGCTACGCCGGCCTCGTGCACCGCCGTAAGTGCCGAAAAGGCCTTGGCCCAATTGTCGTCGGTCAAAAGACTCTCCTCGAACGAGTCCCCAACATTGGTGGTGGCGACAATGAGGTCGTTGAAAATGTGGCGACCGCCGTAGAGAGGTACCAGGGCACATGCGTCCCCCATAAAGAGCGCAGCTGAAGGTAGACGTCCATCTCGTTCCAAAAGGCGAACTCCGCGACGCGAGTATCCTTTGTGAACCTTGAAGGAGTCATGACCTTGACAACGGTGTCAGCTCCACCCGTATTCACGCGGATCGAGAAGCCATACTGACCTTGTGGAAACTGCTTGACGACGTCGAACAAACCGCCAGCGTAGGGAAAATGAAGGTCGATCATGAGCGGACGCAGCTAGCGCAAGGCTTCCTGGCCCTCGTTCGACGTGGTCTTGACCATATTGCGAGACAAAGTGGTGTCACGACGGTTTGTGCTCGACGTCGCTCCGGAGCCATCGCCATTGCCGAAGCCCTGGTAGATTTGAGTCCACTCGTAGGATCCTAAACGAATGTCCGTCTGGCAAATGGCCCGCAAATGCGCCTCGTTGAGGGAAAGACGCGCCGAGCCAGTCACGCTATGATGCAACATGCATGTGTAGGCGTATCGCATCGAGTCATGGCCGGCTCCCACCGAGTAGAACGCGCGCGAGACGTAGAGAATGTTATTTGCCTCAAAAAAAGAAAAGAAAAAGCAAGTCTCGCCGGTGGTGGAGAGAAAGCCGTACTTGCAGAAAGAGCGTAGCATATGAACGTAAATTTGTATGATTGGGCAACGGAAACGCACGGAGCTTTTGCGATTGGCGAAACTCCCGCCCAGCTCTCAGTGTTCCACCAGGTCCTCGCAGGCCAGTTCCCAGGCACCATTCACCGCTTCTTTGGCCTCGTCGAGAGACGCATTCGAATCTTGCATCCATGCCTGAGCAATCTGCACTAGATCATCTCCAGCGAGGCCGTAGGGGAACTTCGCAGGCGACTTGTGCTCGTGCACGAGAAAGCGCGCTCTGACTGTGTTGTTCGGCTCGATAATGCCAACATCATCGAAATGATTTTTATTTCCCACCTTTCTGAGCCACACCAGGTCCACGCAGTGTCCGATGCCCGATGAGTCAGCTACTTGGCCGATCTCCAGAGGCGTCCATGAATTCGGTGCCGGCGTGGCTCTGTCTGAGGTCACGTATGCCTCTAACGGGCTCATGAAATCAGCATAAAGGCGGAGGAATGCGTTCTGCTCGTCGAACGTCTGCGTTGTGCGTGTATTGACCCTGAACGGAAAGGTAGATACAGGGACGTCGCCAAAGCCAGATTCTCGATAGAAGAAATTCCACCCGACCTCGTCCTCCAAATTCTGCCAGGCGAACACGTTAACAGGGAGCAAGTCGAGACGAGCTTGTGTGCCGCTCTGGGGCGCGAGCCCCCCGCGGCTCCGCGAAGAGTACTGCGAGCTAGTTGCGCCGCTGCTTGGAAGTTGCCGGCTGGCAAAGAAATCAGGCGCCCCTTGCTCGGTGGGTTGCATGTTCCTCAACAAGGCCGCTACGAGGAGGCCTTGATGTACTACGAGGAAGCGCTGTCGATTCGCAAGCAAGCCCTTGGCGACCGGCATCCCAATGCGAAAGACACGCTCAACAACATGAGAATCGCTCGCCTAAAACTTTGGGTGAAGATGGCGTGTCGGTCCGCGCTACAAAGGCTCGCGCTCCTTTGGGGCAGAAAATGAAGATTATACTTCCAATCTCAGAGTTATCGTGGAAAAAACATACAGACAAGCAAATGGATCTAGTTTTTCTTCGTGATGTTGACTCACTTTCTGAGCACTTCAAGACGGATACGCATCGCGGTTTTCCAAACGCATAGCTGCGCACTCAATGGTGATCTGGCCGAAGCGCACGGTCTCCTCGGGTGAGTTGACATCGACAAGTTTGTCAAGGATGTCGAGTGCTTCCGCAACTGACACCGGCCTAGAAAGCTGTGCCGTCACGATTCACCATACCATCGCGAACGAGTTGCAGGACATTTGCCTCCGCAACGACCAGCTCGTTTCCTAAAATTGTTGTTGTTGCTCTTATTGGTGATAGTAGAAGACAAGAACCTTTAGTTGTTGTCCTTGGCGACAGAAAACGATATTGACGGCAACGACAACGACTTTCGCACTGGGCACCCCAAGAGGATTGCCATGCTGAAGCAAAGATTTCTTTACAGCGCCGATGCGACGTGCTCGCTTTGTGTATGACTCACACGGCCGCTACGAGGAGGCCTTGGCGTACTACGAGGAAGCGCTGTCGCGTGGGAAGGGAAGTCTTGGCGACCGGCATCCCGATGTGGCGACCACGCTCAACAACATCGCCTTAGTGTATGCCAGTCAAGGCCGCTACGAGAAGGCCTTGGCGTACGGCGGGTTTGCTTCTACTGCGGCGAGCCGACGTCCTCGAATCGCGGGACACACCAAATGCACACCACTGCCACCGACGGACAGAGGCCATCTGTGTGACATCTCGCTCTACCGCAAGCTCCCGCTGAGCATGCCGCCGCCGGGGGCGCTGAGAACATAAACGAAAAAGTGCCGTATGCCGGTCGAGTGACAGTCTCCCCCGCGCTTCCACCTTTCGATACTTTATCTTTTGCCCAGGAGGAAGAACAGAAGTCTGTCCTTGTGACTTTGGGGGACGGGCTTCTCTGCCCAGCCTCTTGGGCCCTCGGGGAGATGTTCCGTCGAGCCGCTGTGGCGGTCTTGGCGGCTGCGCCGTCTACGTTACCAACGCCTTCTACTCAGCACAAGACGACGATCACTACAACCCAAACGGCATGGCTCTGAACAACGCGAGTCCGCTCGCCCTACATGAGCACACATGAAGACGCGCGCCTCGATGACATTACTCAGCAAAGCAGTGGTTGGTGGAAGTGACAATTAATCAGATGATGCACCCGACGTGCAGGCTCATTCCGGGCAGGAAGTCAATCTCTTTGCCGATGACGGCAAGTCCGATCTTGGAGAGCGGTACTAGATCAAGGACGAAAGTATGGAGGTGCTGTGCAGCGCCGGACTTGGCATGGACTACGTTGAGGTTCGGCGGTGCTTTTAGAAGACGGTGTCACTCGACAACAAGGCTGACAATCACGAACTGCTGCACAATGCGCAGGTCTACGAGAAGCTCAATCTTCTCCGGGGCGGCATTCTGCCAAAACTTGTTCTTTATGGCCAAGACGCGTTCCTTTGCACTTTGGGCCGTGCTTACGACAAAGGAAGGTATGGCCCTGAGTGCTGCTGGTGGCTCGAAAGTGACACAGCATAGCGCATCTCGCTCTTCGGAGGAGTTGCCGCTCACACTGACAAGATTGAGGGAGCGCTGATTGCGCTCCACACGGCTGGATATGTGCACGGAGACGTGGCGCTGCGTAACATCGTGATGGATTGATTTAATTAAGGCGCACACAAACTATTGAGCAAGGCTTCTGACGAGCTCAAGACCGTGAGAGAATATTCATCCCGCACCTGAAGTATTCATCCCGTAACTGAAAAGTATTGTTTGATTCTCTGTCTTTGCGAGGCAAGGTATAGTCTTTATCTTCCACTACATCTTGCCGTCAGTTCACGTCACAAGATCAAGCGCTACGGGCTCGGGGTCGCGCCCCCCAGTCATTTGATAGACACCTTGCAGAGCTCGCGCGTATCGCCAAAGATCTATCCGCAAAGGTACGTACTTTCAAGCAATATAGGCCTACTTCGTTGAACACAATGCCCTTGACTTGCGGTGCATTTTTCCACTGCCCTGTGCAGTCATTCGATACAGGCAAATCAGGCAGGCAGGCAAAGGTTGAGAAAACACAACAACGAAGAAGCAAATTTGTAGCTGCACAATAATCTTCTTTTCACGGGTCTAGTCATTAGTAAAAGCCGCCACGACCACCAAAGCCGGGGTGTCCATGGAAACCGCCGCCACCCATACCTCCCATGCCGCCCATACCGCCCATGCCGCCCATGCCGCCCATGCCGCCGCCGCCGCCACCAAAGAACATCTGGAAGATTTCATTGGGATCTTGCCCGCCCATCGGGCCGCCCTGCTCAATCTCCTCCAGCGACATGCCCTGATCGTACTTGTACTTTTTGTCCGAGTCAGAAAGCACTTCGTAGGCCTCGCCGACGTCCTTAAAGTTATCCTCGGCCTTCTTTTGCTCCTCTTCCGTCTTGCCGGCATGGCGATCCGGGTGCCACTTGAGCGCGGCCTTCTTATACGCCTTTTTGATCTCCGCGTCCGAGCTGTTTTCCTTGTTCGGAAGCTCGAGAATTTTGTAATAGTCCTTGCGCGCGGCCTTTTTCAGCTCGAGCTTGGCGTCGCGCATGTTCTGCTGCAGCTCCCGGGAACGGCCGAGGATGCGCTCGGCCTCGCCATAGCTATTGAGCGCCTGCTGAATGTTCTCCTTGCCGCCGAGACCACGCAGGCACGCTGCGCGACGCATGTAGGCCTTGCCATAGTCCGGATTGAGGCGGATCGCCGCGTCGCAGTCCTTGACGGCCTCCTCAAACTTGCGCAGCTTTTGCAACGAGGCAGCGCGGTTGCAGTGTAATTTTGCGTTGAAGGCCTTGTTCTCGGGGTCCACCTCGAGACACGACGAGTACGCGTCAATGGCCTCCTGCTGCCGGCCCGCCTTGAAGTGCGTGTTACCGGCCTCCTTGAGGCGCTCAAGCTTGCGGATCTTACGGATCGTCTGCTGGCTCTCCTTGTGGTCCGGATCCAGCTGCAAGGCCTGCTGCAAGTGACGAATGGCGTTGGCAAAATTTTCCTGAAAGTACAGGCACTTGGCGCGACACATGAGGAGCTCCGAGTCGTTCTGATCCTCGCGCATCAGCTTGGTGGTCAGCGAGTACGCCTGGTCAAGATCCCCTGCGGCAATCAGGCCCTTGACGCGAATGAGTCCGAGCTCGCGGCTCTCGGGCGCCTGACGCGTTCCGGCCTGGGCGAGCGCCAGCGCGCGCTGGAACTCGCCCTTTTGCAGCGCGGTGCGCGCAGAGATAAGCCGCTGCTTGAGGAGCTCGGCCTCCCGACGCTCCGTGATGGCGGCATTGTTGGTCGGATCCTTGGCCAGCGCCTGATCCAGCACGCTCACAGCCTCGTCAGACTGGCCGCGCTTAATGTACGCCTTGCCCAGACGCACCATGGCCTTGACGTTGCTCGGGTCCAGCTCGAGGCATTTACGTAGGCTCGCCACGGCCTTGGCGTGCTGCTGCAACATCATTTCTGCCGCGGCGCAATTGTTGTACAAGGCTGCGTTTTCTGGATCGGCCTCGATGGCCGCCTTGTATGAGGTCAGCGCGCCATAGTAGTCCTTGGCGCGGTACTTGTCGTTGCCGTCCTCTTTGAGTTCTGCCGCGCGGGCCTCGCGCTCTTCCTTTTCGGCGGCGGCCGCGGCTTCCGGGTCGACGGCGTCCTCGTTTTCTTCCTCGCTCGTCTCCTTGGCCTGCTCGCCCTGCTCCTCCTCGGCAGCGGGCGCTGGTGGCGCCTCGGCCTCGTCCTTGGTCGCCGCGGCGGTCTCGGTCTGCGCCAGGTTCTCCTTGTCAGCCGCTGCTGCTGCTGCCGCTGCGTTGGGCATCGTCTCCGTGCTCATCGCTCCCGCTCCGCGCCTCGTCGCTTGCGTGTCGCTGCTGCTGCTGCTGCTGCTGCTGTTTCCGACGTCCTCGCAGGTCGTAGCCGCCGTCGCCGTCGCCGTCGCCGTCGCCGTCGTCGTTGGGCTCGTGCGCTGCCGCTTCGACGCGGGCTCCTGGCCACCTTCCGCGCGCCCCTCGCGAGCAGAGCTCGGCGGCGCAATCGTGCACGGCCGCGGGCCTGCGCCCTGCGTCGCCTCGCCTCGCGTCGCCTCGCGCCGCGCCGCGTCGCGTCGCCTGGGAGTCTGCTCTCGCGCTGCTCCCGCGCCGCGCGCTGGCTGGCCGTTCGTTGGCGGAGGCGCACTTGCGGCGCGGCGGCGCAAGTGGGGAATGCGGCGGCGCAAGTGGGGAATGGCGCCCGCCAAGGGCCGCCCGGGCACGGGCCGCGACCTTCGGGAAGGATGCGGTGGCAGCCGGAGACGAAGGCGGCGCGAGGAAGGAGGGCGCAGGGGAGAGGCAGAACAGGAAGGGGAGAACCTAGCAGCTGGCACGAGGAGATGCATGTGGTGTGGCACGGTCAGGGGAAGGGCGACCGTCGTGATCGAGATGACACGCGTGGAAAGGGAGAAGATTTGTGCAAGGCCTGCCGGGATGTGACGCTGCGATGATACCGATGCGGAGCTGGCTTGCTCCGCTCACCGACTGGGGAAGACGCAATCTTGTTGGGCCGAATGTTCGACCTCAAAAAGTTGGTGTCCTCCACGAAGAGCGAATCCACCACCCCGGGTTCGCCGAGCCAGTCGTTGCTCGTCGAGAATCCTTTTGGATGGATCAGTGCAAGCTCGGCGTTTGCTGACTCGATTCGTAAGACAAAGGGGGTACGACAAGTGCGCGCTCTTCAGGGCAAACCTCAGTCGGAAGGGCAAAGGCGCGGGTGGGAGAGATCATCACAGAAAAACAAAATATCACCACTTGCAATTCGTGTAAGGAAATCACTCAGGGTCAAGGCATTGCAGAAGGGACTCGGGCAAAAGTGATGCGTCTGACTGACCGGCCTAGCGTGCAGACCATCATCACGTCTTGGCTCAAGTCGAGGCCGTTGTAGGAATGGTGTTGTTGGAGTTGTCGTTGTTGTTGCTGCTGCTATTGTTGTTGCCAGCGCCGGCCGCAGCTGCCACCGCCTGGGCGCTCGCAATGCTCGCAAGCCAATCCAGGTCGCTTAGCGCGTTGGACAATATGTTGGAAGGGTTTCCTCCCGGAGCCGAGGGGGCATGCGCAGGCGAAGGCGTGTTCACAGAGAGCTGCGTCTTTTGGAAAGTGCCCAACGTGAACGTGTGAGGGTTCAAAAGATCGAACTTGGTCATCTCACTCGAGGACGAAGTCGTCAGCATTGGCTGGTGCTGCGAGTGCTGCGAGTGCTGCGAGTGCTGCTGATGATGTTGCTGCTGTTGTTGCTGCTGCTGCTGCTGCTGCTGCTGCTGCTGCTGCTGCTGCTGCTGGAACGTGGAAAGGAAGTCAAGGTTGATTGACGGCAACGGGCCAACCGCGGGCAACGTTTCGACCTTGAGGCGCTTCCTTGCAGACATCGAAGCATCATCGCCCGTGAGCGGCGTGGCGGGCGCCGAGGCCGAGGCCCCAGAAAGCTGCGAGATCAACGACATGAGAGAGTTGGTGCGCTTCTGGCCCAGCATAGAAGACGAGTCTGGCGCATTGGCAAAGATAGCAGCATTTCCCGACGAGAATGCAGCGAGCGCCGCGGCTGTGGGCATCGAAGCGGCCTTTGCGGCAGCAGCCGCAATTGCGGCGGCAGTCGACGCTGCCGAAGTCTGCGATCCCGCGGACGAAGCGTTCGAAAACGAAGCGTCCATGCCAGACATGGACGAGGAAGATAGCAAGGAGGCCGGCACGACGGGTGCACCATCGACAAAGGAAGACACAGAGCCGGCTGAAGACTGACGCGACGCGTGAGCGCGGGGCGTCGAGCGGGAGAAACCCTTGGAAAACGCACGCGGCGTACCGTGCGAGACGGCGCCGCAATCAAGGGCGAGCTTTGCATTCCAACGGTTCTTGACGGCGTTCTCAGTGCGCCCCGGCAATTCTCGCGCAATAGCGGCCCACTTGTTGCCAAGCTCGCCACGCAGCTTGACAATCAGCTCATCTTCCTCCGCGGACCAGGGCTCCTTGTTCACGTCCGGCTTGAGGTGGTTGTGCCACCTTTCGCGGCACTGTTTGCCATTTCGCCCGGGGACCAGACAGGATACACGTGACCACTTTCCGCAACCATACCGCTGCAAGGCCTGCTGCAGCATTTCGTCCTCCTCGGGACTCCATGCGCCCTTCTTAATGGTTGGGTTGAGGACCTTTTGCCAGCGATGCGCGCATTGCGCACGGGTCCGGTTGGGCAAGGCAGACGCCACACACTTCCAGTTCTTGCCCTTGTGGCGCGCCACGGCCTCGCGCAAAATATCGTCCTCCTCAGTCGTCCATGGAATCCTGCTTCCGCCGGGCGTGCCAGGCGTCATGGGCGTGCCCTGCAGGCTGCTTACGCTGCCAGCAGTGCGCTCCACTTCGCCCATGTTGAGGCCAGTCAGCTTTTTCAAAAACTCCTGACGCGCGCTGCTGCTCGAGTTCGAAGTCATGGCGACAACTGCTCCTTTGTTTGATCCTTGGCGTAACGTGTATGTGCAAAGCTTTGGTTGGAGTTTGATGGACGACGATTGCTTGCTCTATCTCACCTGCGTTGGCAAGAAAGATTGCCTGATTCAATCGAGGCGCGCCAATGACCCAACAACCTCGACCGCGTGCGATACGTGCGTGTACCTTTCTTGGCCTCGGCTTGACTTGACTTGACTTGGCTTGTCTTGGCTTGGCTTGGCTTGGCTTGAGTTCGCTTGCCGAAAGGTTGGCCGGCCGAGAAGAGCTTGGCCCGGGGCTGAGATTGCAGTTTGCTCTCACGCATTGGCCGAACGCCCCTTTGCCGCGCGACCGCTATCCGGTTGAAAGCCTCCTGCTTTTTCCATCCATTTTTCCGCTCACGACGGCGCACACACAGACGATCTATTGGAAGACCGCACGTGCAGGCCTACCGTGCCAGCCGTTCATGCCGTTTTTGCGCCTTCTCGGCACACATCCATTCGTTTACCGCACATTTTACCGCCGGCGCAGCGCGTGCGGCACTTGCGAGGCCGCAGGTATCCGTTGGCTATCTGCAACCCACGCGTAATTAGTAAGGAGAAAACAAGTGGAAATGCGACGGGTTGCAGATATGCCTCGAGCGAGCGGTTGATCGAACCGTTCACCACGGCTCGGACTGCCCCGCAAGCTTCCAAGGCGTGTGCTCGACGAGCTCGCGCGGGCGAGCTTTGACAACTTGAAGCGCGCCCCTCACCAGCGTCTCCCTCTTTTTTCCTGCGTGCTTTCCGTTCACAACGTCCAGTCGTTGAGTGCGGGTCCTTGATATTGTCTTGGAATACTTTCCGCCTAACCGCTCCGATAACGAGAGCGAGGGAGGCGCGCTTGGCCGAGCAAATTATCGTTCGTTCGTTTGAGAGCCGTCCGCGCCCGCTTCGCATGCGCGCGCTCACGCAAAGGCGAACGAACGAACGAACGAACGAACGGTCGCGCGGGGGAAAAAAGGAAAAAGGAGAGGTATGACGAAATGAAGCAATAATTGACATTGACCTTGAAGGGGTGGGTGGGTGGGTGGGTGGGGGTGGGGTAAGCGCGTAGCGAATGACGCAAGATTGTGCACGGAGAGGGGGAAAAGTGCGAGATGGCGAAAACGTCTCTTTGCACACACATCCTACACTACCGTCGTCGTTGGATCATCGATCGTAGCACGCAAGACCTAACTAACAGTAAGTGAGCAAAAGCGCAGCCCGGCTGCAAGCAAGCAAGCAAGCAACTGCAACAAAAACCCTTGCCCGCCGCACCGCTCTCAGGGGCAAACGCAGGTAGTTATTAAAAGAACGCATGACTTTCAAGAGCGAACGTGCGAACGGCCGAATTCGCACACACATACATGGCCCAGAGTACGAGTAGAATTACGCGCAACCGTTATCGCGGGCGCTCTCAATCGCACACGCTCGCGAGGCCTCACTTCGTTGGCTTGATGTGCGCCCGCGGCACCGCACGCACGCCCGCATGCCCCGGCCAGTCCAGGCCTGGCTCCCGGGTGGGTAAGAGGGGAAGGGCGTCGGGAGGTCCGCGCCGACAACAGAAATAACGACCCACCGATCTCGGCAAGTGCCGTTGAGCAGAAACAAGCAAGTTGGGAGATGGCGAAACAGCGAGCGGCCTTTCAAGACGGGGGACTACTTGGAAGAAAGGGAGCGCGTGTGGGCTTCTCGGCGTCCTTACGCGAAACCATCGACCAGTGCCCCACGTCCCAGCCTCACTTCATTTGCACTTCTTCATTTACTAAGAAAAGTGGTCACGATGAAGAGCCACCATTACTATTGCGTTGCAGTGCTGCGCCCACCGCGCAAAGAATGCGCCGTTGCTCTGACGGATCGAGACCTGAGCTCGAGACGCGAGCCATCACTGCGTTCTGCAGCTCTTTCACAAGGCTTTCCTCCGCCCCGCGTGGTCTGGCAGAGGCCGGCGCTTGCGTCCAAGGAGCGACTGGCTCGCACTTTTGCACGTGCTCAGTGATGTGATTGCCAGCTCGACGGGGTGAAATGGTCCTTGCTTGCGCATTGTATGGCGCTTGACTCGCTCCTCGAAGCCTGTGCTGCGTCGACGGCGCCTTATTTTCCACCGATGGCGGACTTGATGTGTTGTCTTTAGATGATGGCAGAGGTCCACCAATGTAATTGTTCTTGGCCGCGACAACACCCGGCTCATGGCTCTTCTCGTCCGCAACAACGCTTACTTGTTGACTGTCTTGTTTCGCAACAACAACACTTGGTTGCACGCGTTGGCTGTTAGGGTTCGAAACAACAACCTTTGGTTGCATGAATTGACTGTCTTGGTTCGCAACAACAACACTTGATTGCACGCGTTGACTGTTATGGTTCGAAACAACAACCTTTGGTTGCATGAATTGACTGTCTTGGTTCGCAACAACAACACTTGGTTGCACGCAATGACTGTTAGGGTTCGAAACAACAACCTTTGGTTGCATGAGTTGGCTGTCTTGGTTCGCAACAACAACACTTGGTTGCACGCGTTGACTGTTAGGGTTCGAAACAACAACCCTTGGTTGCATGAATTGACTGTCTTGGTTCGCAACAACAACACTTGGTTGCACTTGATGACTAATGTGACTACTCTGGTTCGCCACCGGAGTCGGCATTGGACCGGGAGCTTGATTTGCTCTTGTCGAATCGTTCGACTTCCTTGTGAGATTGGCATCTTGCTGCTGCTGCTGCTGCTGCTGCTGCTGCTGCTGCTGCTGCTGCTGCTGCTGCTGCTGCTGCTGCTGCTGCTGCTGCTGCTGCTGCTGCTGCTGCTGCTGCTGCTGCTGCTGCTGCTGCTGCTGAAAACTAGCAGCTGGGTTTCCGTTTCCTGATGCGCTTAAAGGTTTTGCCGAACGTGACTGAAAGTAGCTCTCGATACGAGAAGGATGTCGAGGTGATGGCGGTCGAGGCACGGTCTCGACAAGCGCAGGCACGGGTTTCTGGCGACCAAAAAACTCTGTCAGCGATTTCGCAGTGAGCTCGATAGGTTGAGAGGTCTTGACCACGCCGCGCATCCACTTTGGCAAATTTCGCTGGACTTCGGGTTTGTCGAACCGAGCATCCAGGAAAATGACAGCCCCAAAGTCATTCTTGTGACGGATGACCCGTCCCAGCGCCTGGTTGAGCGCACGATAAGCCTGCTGCGAGTACCAGCTGTGGCCAGAGAGTGCCGGGCTCGCGGAAGAGGTGCTTGCACGAACCTTGTCCTGAAAGTCCTTTTTCAATTGTATTGCCGGATCGCGCGCATTGGGAAAAGGGATGCCACAGACAAAGACGGCGCGCGCAGCTCGGTCCGAAAAGTTGAGTCCCTCGCTGAGCTTGCCGCGAAAGACGCCAAGGAAGAGAGCACCGCCACCACGATCGACGGCTGCCCTGAACTTGTCGAGCTGGCCGTCAAAGCCTGCCAGCTCGCCATCCTCGTCGCCATCTTCAGCGTCGCCCGCTTGCCGCATTGCCGAGGCCTCCACAAAAACTTGCGACTTGGTGCGTTTGAGCGCAGCCCATGTTGGCGAGTTCCGCCAGCGGTGCACGCACGTGCGCATAAACGAGTACGAAGGAAAGAAACAAAGCGCCCCGTCGGGAACGGCCTGCAAAAGCCGCACAAGCGCACAGCCCAAGGCGTCTTGGTACTCGATCCTAGACTTGTTGGCAAAGACGCCCTCGAGACGCACGAGTTTTGTCGATGTCGGAGCCGACTCGGGCGGAGGCGCACCTGCCACGACGCCCGCAAACATTTGCTTGCGTACGTCAATGACGTGAGGCGCCTCGAGCGTGTATTTAAAGGGAGTGCCAAGCTCGCTCGCGAATGAAGTCAGCGGAGCAAGCGTCCCGCTCGTGAGAATGACAGAATGGCATTGCTTGGCCACGGGCTCGAAAGCTGCCGCTGCATTCATGCACCAAAAACAGACCTGGACTGCGCCCTGAGGCCCTTGCTCATTTCGAATCACCACACGATAGTCGCTGGCGAAGCGCCGATGGTCAGCCAACATGAAATCGAAAACGCCGAGCACACCTTCAAGGACGGTCCGACTAAAGGGCGAAAGGAGCGTTGCCTCGATATCGACGTCGCCATTGCTTTCGCTTTGTTCGTGATTCGCTGCCAGGCTCGTGGCCTTGGCGATTTCGCGAAAGATCTGTTGCACCGTTTCAAGCGCATCCTCGTCGAGGCCACAGTCCGCTTCAAGTTGCAAAAGCGCCTCGAGTCCAGAAAGGGTAACGAGCACGCCATCAGTGCTCCTTTCCGGGGCGCCCTCGAGCCGATTCTGCGCCCATGTGAACACTTTACGTACGAAGCCTCCCAAGAGACTGTAGGCAGCCTGTTTGTCGAGCTCCCCGTTCGTTGCAAGCTGCTCGAGCTCGTCACGGACTTGCTCAAGTCTTGGCAGCAAGACCTGAGTCGACGCAGCCGCCCGGCAGACATCGGCAATATTGTGAGCTTCGTCAATGACCAATACGGCGCCAGACAAGTCAATGCCCATGGCTTCGCGCACGCTCGGCTCAAAGAGGTAGTTGTATGGAGTAAAAATGAGGTCCGACGCGCTGGCCATTTCGCGAGTTGCAAAGTAGGGACAGCACCGCAGTCGTTTGCCCGCATCGACCAGATCCTCAATGTCCCAAATGGGGCTGTCTTTGCTCGTTGCAGCGCGGAGGCGCGAGCCAGCGCTGGGCTTAAAGTATCCGCATCCAGGTCCGCTTCCCGCAATGAGACGGCGACATTCCTCGTTGCGCGCGGCGGCCGAGGCCATGGATCGTTTACGAGTCACCTTGCCGTTGACGCAGTACTGTTTGCGGGAACCAAGAATAACCATGCGCACGTCGCGGACGAGGTCGTCGGGACACCCTTTGAGTTCGGCAGCAAGCTGAGCCAGCTGACCGTGCGTCCGGGACGCGATAAAGACACGATGTCGTTTGCTCGACCCCGAGGGCTCCGGTACGGGGCTCAGTTTAACGCGCATGGAGCTCGGCAAGAGATCGTCTTCCTCTTCGATAGACGGCTCGACCTTTTCTTGGTCTGGCTTGGATGCATCGAGAGCGCCACGTCCGTGCACAGCACATGTGTCTCGTCGTTTCTGCGCATCGCGTTTTCTTTTGACGCCCTTGGGCGTCCTCACGCGGCGGCCATTGAGCGTCTCAAAGTCGTTCTCGTCGGCGTCATCCCCGTCGTTGTCGTCGTCGCTCTCCTCGTCTTGGTCTAAAAGAGAGAATTTGGGCGCGGAGGGAGCTCCAAAGTACTTGCTTTTGGACGTGGGCGAGGACCTCAAGAGATCGCAGGTGCATGTGGCGGGCGAAGAGACTGCTGCACCGCGATCTGGCGGTGTGGCATTTTCGGCATCGCGTCTGCGTTTGTTTTCTTTGCTGCGGGCCCTGGCGCTCGCGCGAGCCTCGTTGTGCGCGTGGCGCTGCCACGAAAGGACGCCGCAGAGCGCCGCGAGCGCCTTTCCCGTCCCCGTTGGCGACTCGAGGAGCGCGTTCTCGCCCGCGCGCAGCGCCGCCACCATCCTTGCCATGAGCGCCAGTTGCGTCGGGAACGGGCGTTTTCCTGCCGGGAAATGCACAGCCACCGACGCCACGCGCACCACGTGCGGCTCCTTCTTGCCCGCGAGGGCCGGCGTCGCGTCCTGTCGCGCCATCCTCGCGCCTCCGCGTGCAGTCTACCCCTTTTGCTCGTTTGCCGACTCGATCCCATGACCAGGATGAGAGCGTGCAGAACCCATTTCAGGTTTTTCCCCATCCAGAACCCGTCTGTCCTCGTGGTTAAATTAAGCCCCAACGTTTTGGGCTGCTTTGCTGAGTGGTGACATGGCCGTCAACATGTTCGCGGAGAGCATTGCGCAAGTTCGCTGGCTGACGCGGTGGGCTTTCGTTGCCTTCTTCTACTTGTTCTTCTTCTTGGAGGCAGCAGAAGAAAAACACCACTAAGCTTGTCAATAAGCAAGAAGAGGTGCTTACAAAGTCCGATGTGGTGGGCTTTCGTTGCCTTCTTCTTCTTGCTCTTCTTGTTGTTGTAGGCAGCAGAACAGTCCGTATACACACAACTTATAGGCTGCGACCATCACCACCAAGCTTGTCAATAAGCAAGAAGAGGTGCTTACAAAGTCCGATGTGGTGGGCTTTCGTTGCCTTCTTCTTCTTGTTCTTCTTCTTGTTGTAGGCAGCAGAACAGTCCGTATACACACAAACTTTGAATAGGCTGCGACCATCACCACCAAGCCCGTCAATAAGCAAGAAGAGGTCGATTTCAGCCGTAACAGACACCTCTTCTCCACAAAGGGGCGCGCACACCCAAGCTCAACAAGTCTGGCCGATCAGCTCCAATGATAAGAACGAGCTTCTCCACAAATCTTATCGTTCAAGTTCAAGACAACAACAACAACAACAACAACAACAAGACTGGGTCGCCCGACCTCCAGCCTTCGCCGCTGTCGTGTTGGTTCACTCATCGGGCACCGTCCATCCATCCACCCATCCACCCACCACCAAGACCTCAGCTTCTTCCGCGCTGCAGTGCCTGCGAGATTCCTCGCCCGACCGGCACCGTGCGGCGAGCGTGCCAGGAAGAGAGACCTCGCTTCTTGCTACCCATCGTCATCATCGACATCAACCTCATCTCATCTTCGTCGTCGCCATCTTGCCCTCCACCCGAGGCCCGGCCTGCGCATGCTCCCTGCGGAGACGCGGCGTCTCTGCGGCAGTGACCGCGGCGGCGCTCGCGTGCGCAGCGGCGTCTGTTGGTGTTGGCAGGAGCGGCGACGGACGCGAGGCGCGGCGCGGCGTGGCGCAGCGTAGTTTGGCGCTGGGGTCAGGCATGCGAGCATGCATGCGTGCATGCTGCGAGGAGGGCCCTAAAAGGAGCCCAAGTTTGGCACGCAACTCCAAGACTCGGAAGCGCCCGCCCGGCGGCCCGTGGCCCGACGGGACGCGGCTGGCTCGGACTGACAGCGAGTCGAGCTGCAGCTGTCTGCGTGCGTGTCTGCGTGCGTGTCTGCGTGCGTGCGCGCCTCGGCTCGAGTAGCCAGTCTTCACAGTCAGCTTTCCTAGCCTTCTTCATCCGTCGAGCACGAGCCGTGTCCCTCTCGTCGTGCTCGACGCGTCTCCAAACACCCTCATCGCCCGCAAAACGCGCCGCGGCAGCCAGAAGCGACGCCAAGCTAAAGCCAAGCCAAGCCAAGCCAAGCTAACAAAGCCATCCTTGGGTGTGCGCCCTCTGCACGCGCTGCTGCACGCGCTGCGCTGCGCCCTTGGAGTTTGCTACTACCTACAAAGTGAAGCAGCAACAACGCGATAACTAGCAGGCCGCGGCAAAGCTGCAAGGAAGCTGCTGCGGCTGCGGCTGCGGCTGTGGCCCGTGCACGTGCGTGCGTGCGTGCGTGCGCGGGCACCCTTCCCGGCGCGTGCGGCAGTGCTCGCTTCCCGGCGGCCTGGCGGCCTGGGACGGACGGCGGCGCTGAGCAGAGCAGAACAGAGCAGAGCAGAACAGAGCAGATCGGAATTGCTGGCGCCGCGAGGAGGGCAAGATGGCGGCAGAGGTACCGTCGAGCGCGGTGCGCGAGGGGACACGGCTGTGGCTGGCGGGCAACAAGGAGAGCTGGGGCCTGTACGAGGTGGTCGCGCGCAATGGCCAGGTGGTCAAGGTCAAGCCGGAGGGTGGCGGCAAGGCGCAGAACATGGAGCTCACGCGCGAGACGCGTGCGCGCATGTTCCTGGCCAACCCCGTCATCGAGCCGGACATGACAAACCTCAAGCACTTTCACGTCCCGGGCATTCTCAGCAACATCAAGGAGCGCGCCGACGCCGATGAGCCGTACACATTTATGAGCCAGAGTGTGCTCGTGGCCGTCAACCCGTTGCACGAGATCCCAGATCCCGAGGGCATTCTTGGCGACGCCTCGGCCGTCAACGTCCCGCACCCGTACGCTATTGCCGAGTCTGCGTACCAGCAGCTCGTTTTCGGCCTGCGCCGCAACGATGCCGAGTCGGACACCCCGGTGGACCAGTCCATCATTATTGGCGGCGAAAGCGGCTCCGGCAAGACCACGAGCGCGAAAATGGTCCTCAAGCATCTTACCGTACGCGCCTCGAGCAGCAAGTCCAGCAAATCGAGCGGCCCGGGCCTCGACGAGCGTCTTCTCGACAGCAATCCGATCCTT
Organism: Aurantiochytrium sp. KH105; assembly: GCA_003116975.1. Taxonomy (NCBI): domain Eukaryota; class Bigyra; order Thraustochytrida; family Thraustochytriidae; genus Aurantiochytrium; species Aurantiochytrium sp. KH105. The sequence goes on from BGKB01000182.1 coordinate 17,957, forward strand.
GAGGCCTTTGGCAATTCCGTCACCTCTCGCAACCATAACTCGTCCCGCTTCGGCAAGTTCATGAAGCTGCACTTTGCCGTGGGTAAATCGAAAAAGAAAAAGAAAAGCAAGAACAAGAACAAGAACCGCAACGGCGAGCTCAGCATCTTTGGCGCCAGTGTCACTACTTACCTTCTCGAACGCTCGCGGGTTACCTTTCACGTGCGCGGCGAACGCACATATCACGTCTTTTACCAGCTCGTGCATGGCGCCAATGATGCGTTGCGCCGTCGTCTCTCCCTTGACGGGGTCGAATTTGAGTATCTGACGCCACGGGAGCAGTCCACGGGCCACGGTGCATCTGCTGCTGCCATTGGGAAAAAGGCCAAGCGGCTGCTCGGCGCGGGCAAAGCTGCCAACAACAGGGCCAAGAGCCATATGCCCACGGCTGCGCAGGACGCCGCAAACTTTGAGGAACTCTGTACTGCCCTCAATACCATTGGGTTCGGCGACGATGAAGAGGAACCCGATCATGAGGACGACGGCTCCAGTGGCGCTGACGACGTTTTCGCCGTTCTCGCCGCCATTCTTCACATGGGCAACATCACCTTTGACGATCAGGACAGCCCCGAAGGGAGCATCGCCGCGATAACCAATCCCGAAACTCTCCAGATAGCAGCGGGCCTTTTGCAGCTTGACCCCGACGCACTTCTCAAGGGCTTTACCGAGGTCACGGTCACGACCGTTGGCGAAGCAATCGTCAAGCAGCGCGACGCACGCGGTGCCAAGTTCTCGCTCGACGCAGTCGCCAAGACGCTCTACGTGGGCCTCTTTGGGTGCCTCGTGCAGCGCATCACAGCATCTCTGAGCTCCGGTGGCGACATGGAGGACCTTCCCTTCATTGGCGTTCTCGACATCTTTGGCTTTGAGTCCTTTGAGATTAACGATTTCGAACAGCTCCTCATCAACTACACCAACGAGGCGCTGCAAAGCTGCTTTAGCGCGCAGATCTTCCAGTCCGAGGCCGCTCTGTACGAGCGCGAGGGCCTCCTCGTGGGCGAGGACGAGCGCGAGATGCCCGTCGACAACACGCTGTGCGTCGAGCTCCTCGAGGGCGCAACCTCGTGCGCAGGCATTTTGCCCACCATCGACGCCGAAGCCAAGGCGCCCGGCGCAGACGACGAAAGGCTCAATGCCACGCTGCACCGCGAGTTTCGCACGCACCCGAACTTTGCCAAGGTGCACCCTCGCGATGCGCGGAGCTGCTTCACCGTCAAGCACTATGCTGGTGACGTCAAGTACACAGTGGGATCCTTTTTGGAAAAGAACTCGGACGCGCTGCCGCCCGAGGTTGCCGCAGTCTTTGACTCGAGCCAGAGCGCCCTCGTGCGCGATGCCTTCCGGGCAGCCGTCAGCTCGGACAGCAAAGGCGGGGACAAGAAAAAGAAAAAGAAAAAGAAAAAGAAAAAGGCATCCAACTCGGTCACGGCCAAGTTCCGCAAGCAAATGCGTACGCTCGTCGACGAACTCAACATCACGCGATGCTCCTTTGTACGATGCATAAAACCCAACGCAAGCATGCAGCGCAGCGGACGTGCTGGTGATTGGCTCGACAATTCTTACATCATCCCGCAGCTCCAGTGTCTGAGCATTCCGCAGACAGCGCAAGTTCTCAAAGGCGGCCTGCCCACACGCGTCGAGTTTGACGTCTTTTACGAGACATACACTGAGCTTATGCCGCCCGACGCCATGGCTGTCGTGGACGAGTTCGAGGCCTCCCCGCGGCAATTCGTGGACGCGCTCTTTTACGCCTATGAAATTGACCCGGCCTCCTACAAAGTGGGCCGTACCAAGATCTTCTTCAAGGCTGGCATGCTCGACAAAGTGCATGAAATCCTCCAGGGTGCCGTTGCCGGGGGCCTCAACGACGAGGTCATTGAGCGCTTCAAAGAAAGCTTCTCGCGCGAAAAGTGGCGCAAGATCCGCGCCAAACTCCGTATGCTTGGCCTGTTGGCGCGGCGCGTCGCCGAAGCGCAAGAGCGTCTCTCCCAAGCGAAGCGCGTCAAAGAAGAGGCAGAACGGAAGCGCCAGGAGATGGAAATGCAGCGTGAGATTCGCCGCGAGCGAGAACGCCGCGTCACCGAGCTCACCTCCGCAGCCATCAAAGAAGTCAAGGCGCTCAAGCAAAATCTCGGCGAGCTCGAAAAACTTCCCGACACCATCGACGACCCCGACGAGGCTGCTGCGATCGAAGCCGAAATCGAGCGGATGCGCGCGCGCGTCAAGGTTGCCGAGGATAACGCCAAGCGCATGTCGATTTCCCTCCAGCGATCGAGACACGCTGGAGCCAACGCACGCCGCACGGCGCGAGCCTCGCTGGCACGACTCTCGAGCGCAGACGACAAGAAATCCACCTCGCGGATCTCCAGCAGAGTCAGGAGTTTTCGCCACTCCATTGCCTTGACGAAAGACCGCAAGCCTTCTCGCAAATCTTTTCGCAAGTCCGTGGCTCTCGACTTTCGAAAGGATGACTTTATAGAAGACGAGAGCGACCCGCCTCTGGAAATCATCCAAGGACTGGAAATTCACTTTTCGACGCAGACATCAAAGTCACTATCCGCAGTCGCGCAGCTCCTCTGCATGGTACGCGGACGTGCCCGAGAACGCGAAAATGCCAACACGGAGCAAGAGGAGGAATTTTGGAAAGACGCGGAGCTAAGAATGGTGGGCTATCAAATGCGCTTCCTTCTAGACAGTCAAAGGGCATCTGGGATCCGCGGCGAACAGGAAAGAGTGATTCAGATCAATTCTTCCATGATGCTAGAGTCTGACACGAATGCCGAGGACGCAAACGTTTTTATCATCAAGGCTAAGGCAACAAGAAGCAGGAAATCTAAGGAGCTATTTCGCCTTCGTTTTGCGGACGACGACTACCTTCGCGAGTTCGAGGCGCGCTTCCAAGCTGCAGTGGACTCGCACCTAAACGAGAGTGTTCGCGCTCATGCTCTCACTCATGGCGTCTACGTGAACCAAGACGGGACCAAGGACAACGAAAAGACCCAATCGGCTAAAGAACTTCAGGAACTTCGAAAGGCCGGCGTCATCAGCGAAGAAGAATACATGATGGGCATCTATCTGCAGATTTCCTCGGAAGACGAACACTTGCACCGCTACGTCACTGTCCATGGTGAAGACGCGTACCAAGATTACAAAATTCAGTGTCCTCACTGCGGCGAAGCCTTGTTCAATCTTCCTACGGAACGCCTCGATCAATGTCCGCACTGTGGATGTGACCAGCTTGACACGCCCGAAGAGCTCGAAGCCGAGGCTGCAATTGCGCGCGACAAGGAAGCCGAGTCTCGCGACGCCATGTTCAGCGAGGATCTCGAGAACCAGGACGAATTTCCCTTTTGCGTCGTCACGAAAGACAAGCAACAATTCATGTTTGAAAACCCAACTGTTTCTGAGCACACCGATTTGCTCACGGGGACGACATCTCTGGTTTTCAACATGCAGTGGATTCGTCGCTTTCACGGCGAAAACGAGTGGCAGCGTTTTGTCACGTCACATACATGGCCCGAGTACCGTAACTTTTTCGCGACCGAGATTCACGACATTGACGCCATTGACCCTGAAATCAAGCAGGATCTTCCGGTGTTTGACATGGATCCCTCTGGGCCGGATGAGATGCTCGAAGATCTCAGTCTCTACCTGGTGGCGTTTCTCCGCGCTGTCTACATCCATGATCTACTCCGTTTCCCCCAAATTCCCAAATTTTTTGGCTACACAAGCCGGGAAGCGCTGGTCGAGGACATTCGTCGGAACCAGGAAGAATTCGATCTCGAAGAAGAAGAAGAAGACTACGACTCGGAATAAAACACGCGATCGTCTTGCAACAACAACAACTTGCAATTGTAGAAGAAGAAATAGTAGAGTTTATGTTTTTGAACAACTTGCGTCCGTTTTCCCAGTCACGTGCGCGCGAAACCGTGTGAGAAAGACATGGGCCGTGAACAAAAGACAAACTCTTTCTCATCATCAAAACGAAAAACCTTGCGGACTGGCAGACAGCGAGGCGCACAGCCGCACGGCTGTATTAGTCTTTAGCACACGAAGAATGTGCAGAGCAGAGGCTCGCAATGACTTTCTCACTTTCCCTGAAACATCAGTCGACAACACGGCGTCTGGAACCACACCACATCACGCCGTACCACACCAGAAGAGATGCATGTGCGGTGAATGACAAGTGAATAACATGCTCAAAGGCTTGGGTGTTAAGTTGAGCAGATTAGAACATGGCACGTTCACGTGTGCTTTGAGGACTCAACCTTTGTGCGCAGGGGCCTTTCTTGTTCTTACTGTCCAAAAATGCGCTTTAAGATATTACCAAATCGTGGCTGCGCAGCCTATTTTCCACCACGGAAAAAGCCAAGCAAGCTCGCGAGTGAACTGCTTGTTGATTGGGATTGCGCTTCTGGAGAATCGGAGGGCAGATCTGATTCTGAAGCAGAAGGCCTCAGCTGAGACGGACTCGGCGTTGAGGCGGCAGAGCTTGCAGTGGCTGTTGATGAGGATGAAGAAGAGGATTTCATTTTGCGAGGACGCTCGTGAGATTTTGTCTCCGGACTTGTGCTGCTCTTTTCTTCTTGCGCGGGCTGCTTTCGTTTTCGAGCAGCAGTCTGCTTCCGGCGTCTCCAACTATCGATTTGTTTGTCCAGAATGGGTTCCTTTTGAGCAGCGGATAGCTTTGCCCAGGTTTTTTTGGCCGACTGACTTTGGGACAAGGATAATTCCAAGATCGCCCTGCAGGCAACAATTCGAGCGGCGCCTCGCCGTTTTGAGTGGCCCTTGAGAGGGCAGTCGGCCTTCATATCCTCATCCTTGAGCTCCATGGCATTGTGAAGCCCATTGAGAAAATCTTTGATCTCCTTCTTCAGATCCTGCTGCTCCTCATTGGTAATTGGCAAATCCGGCGTTTGATGTTTCAAATGCGGTGTCTCGGGATAATTCGAACGAGGTGTCGCGGGTGGCGATGGCGAGAGATTTCCTCCACCGTGAGATCTCGGTGTTGGCCGCTCAATTTTGGCAAAAGCTCGAGTGCTGTGCAGATGTCTTTTCGCATGCAAAGCGCAAAGTTGTAGTTCGCCATGCTTGCAAGGTAGTTCCTCGGCACTATAGCAGCGCTGTGTTTCGACCACATGCTCTGTGAGAAGACTACGGTCGCATTCGCGGAAAAGAAGAATGACATCACTGGTCTCAAGTCTGTCTGCGATTTCAAAGACCATATTTGCGAGCTGCGGAACGCTGTCAACACACTCAATCATCCTCACATGCAAAGAACTGGGGTGCGCTGACGCTTTATTGCACGGCGAGATTTCTTTTTTGAGATCTGTGGAAAGGCTTACCGCCCAAGGCTCCTTTACCAGATCTGGGACTTTCGACGACATAGGCTCGGCCCATTCTATATCTCCCGAAGGACTCTTCTCTCGCAAGAGAGCCGTAATACTGGGCGTGTCCTTTTGTGAGGCGTGCAAAGCTAGCAAGGGAGATTCCAGGGTCACATTCTCCATCGGTGAGACAATGATCTCGCAAATGGTCTCGAGGCAGCGAGTTGTCTTGGCAAACTCGATGAGCTTGCCAGCCGAGAAATCGTTTTCGGATAGGTCCACAACGACCCGGCGCTCATGGGCGTTCTCTTGTACGGATATAAAACCCCACGTAGCAGAGTTGTGTTCCTTGGCAAAGTCTTCGCGATTCCAAGAATGACCCTTCTTTTCAATTTGCGTCATGATCGCATCAAGAGTCCGATCGCAGAGCCCGCACTTGCTTAGTTTGAGCTTCTGTGGGCGAGAGATGAGCGCCGCGCCAAAGATTGCTTCTGCACTGACAGCAGAGATTGAGGTGTTCCCTTCAAGGTCGACAAGTACAACATCGCCTTCCTTGTGCTTGAGCATATCTGCAAGCGCGCGTGCGCCCCTTTCACCAATGTTGTTCCTTGCCAGCCGCAGCTCAGCAAGATTTGTTCTCAAATGCTTGTTCTCAATAATAAGCCGCGCTAGGAGGCAGGCTCCCGTGTCATTGATCGAATTGTCGCATAGATTGAGGCGTTGTAGCTTTCTTGCTGAGCAAAGGCCCTTCTCCAAAAGAGCAACGCCCTCATCGCCGAGCTGCAGCCCTTGCATGGCCAGTACAGGTGCGACAGCAAAAGATGAGCGCAAGGCACCTAGCGCCAATCCAAGCTTTTGCTGCGTCGCGTCTGTCTCGAGCTCTTTCTCCTTGGCTTCCGCACCTCGCCTCGTTTTCGGCTGGCCCTTCCGAGGGCCCTTCATTATCTTTTGTTGACCGTCCGCAAGCTTCTTTGCAGCGGTCCGGTCCACTCCAAACCACTCTAGACTAGTCGCACTCTGCGCCGCGAGCGCTCACGCCGCGCCACTCCTTCTCCTGCGCCGGGTCTGTCGCTCTCTGCCGCACGCGTCGCGTTTGGTTTTGCTCGTGGACGCCCGGCTCAAGATCAAGCTTTCTTTCCGTTGGCACGAGTGCGGGAAGAGAGACGCACACGACGAAAACTGCGTCCATACTTCCTCTTGCTCCTTCTAGCGGTGCCTCCGCGGCGGCGGAGCCAGCGGCTGCACCCGCGCAGGGACGCCTCGAGAGCGGCGCGCGTCGCGGCCGCCGGCGCTTCTTAGCCCCACGTTCGTCGCCCACTCCACGGCCAGGCGGACCTTGACGGGGGCGGCGAAGAGCAGCGCGAAGCAGAGTCGAACCTCGCTGCCGCGATTTTTCTCAGTCAGCGGTGACCAGCTCGAGCAGTAGGCGAGCGCTAGTACTTCTTAACTGGTAACCGGTGACGTCACCTGGCCTTGATCAATCCGCACAGCAAATCCTCGCTCGCGATCAATGATAGATGTCGGATCGACGAGCAAACGAGCAAGCAAGCTGAGCCCGGCGGACGGACGAGGGAGAGAGCGGGAGCGCGCGCGCGCGCGCAACGCCGCGGCGGCTGCACCGAGGATGGAGGCAAGCGAGACCGCTCCGCGGCCGCTGGTGCTGGTGCTGAATGCAGAGCCCGCGACGAGGTTTGAAGAGGAGGTGGAGAACAGCCCCGCGGCCGTGCAGGACCTCTGCAAAGACGGTAGGATCGACGCAGAGGCGCTGCCGCAACTCCTCCGCGTGTGGTGGATGCGTGGCGAGAATGAAGGGGGTCTCCAGGACGTCGCAGGCCTCAGAAAGGAGTACAAAGCGAATGGTGATACTGTGGAAGGTCTCGAGTTTTTCGCCTACTCGCTCGTCGAGATCGCTACAGACCCGGACAGCCACCTCCTATCCGCTGCTGAAGCTGCTGACGAAGCTGGGATTGAAGTCCACGAGGACATCGAGTATGTGCGTGAAGTTCTTCGAGATCTCGCCGCAAAGAAGCTGTCGCGTCAGAACAGGAATTTGTTTAAAAACCTTCGGCAAACAGCCAAGAGAGAGAAACGCAAGAATAAAGGAGCATACGCCGAAGTATTTGAAGACTCGGATGACGTCGAGAACGATCTTCTTTCTGCGATTCAAAAAACTGACAACGGTCGATTTCGCGTGATCGCCATTCGCGAGGCGGAAGGTGGCAGCATTATCAGCCTTTTGCTCGTACTGGGATCATCCAAGGTTTCCCTTGCAAAGCAACTCCTCCAGAAGGGTCTCGAGAGCCAAGAAGATGATGTCATTGCTAACGAGGACGAAGATGACACAGACTTGCTTGGCGTGGACGTACCTGTGCAGGTGTCCTTTGTCATCAACGAGTCAAGCATGGTCGGCAAACAACAAGGCGAATTGGAGCTTACTATGCCGCCATTTCCTGGCAATTCTGATGAGCGTGCAGCTCTTGCCCAAGAAATCCTTACAAGAGATGACGATGCTTTGCTGAGCGCGCGCAAATCAAGGGCTTGGGAACAGCTCACTCACGCCTTGGCCAGCTTTGGACTCAAACTTCGCGAGCGCCAAGACAAGCGCATCACCATGGAGCTCGATCAGACCAGAGACTCCAAGCTCAAAGACGATGAGAAGCCTGTGTTCCTTAGTGTGCACATTGCCATTCCAGATGAAGCGATTGAGCGTGACGATCTGCCTGAACAAGAAGCAGGGTCAGCTCAACCCGACGTTGCTCATCCAGAGCAGCGCCGAATCGCCGAAAAGCTGTTCGAGAGAGCCAAAGAAGTGGTTCTGTCCTCAAAAGACGCATCGTGGGCATCTCAATTCGACAGAGTTTCTTTTGTAGTGCTCACGCCCAACTTTAACTCTCTCCAAACGCAAACCTCAGATCGAGTTACGCGCGCAAACCTCGAAGGGGGTCTTATACTTAAGCACACAAAAGTCCCACACAAAGTTATGTCAGACCACCGAAAATGGATGGTCAAAGAGGCCTCGACCCCAAAAACGCTCCTTGTCATCATCGCTGACGAGTGCCACTATGGACCAACGCAGGAAGGCGCACACAACTGGCTTCTCAACAACTCCGAACTTGAGGGAATAAATGTACTTCGTCTTCTCGTTTCGGCAACACCTCAAAACGTGCTCACAAGCAAATCGCGTATCGATGAGGCTAACGTGATCTGCTGGTTCGAAGAGACTTCGCTGTATCGGAGCATGGACTACTATGTAGAGACCGCTACCTGGGCTGTGCCAGAGTGCATTCAGCCTCTCAAACTCGTACATGGCAACGAAACCTACAGCCTTGATCCTCGTATGAAGACGGAGAGAGGACTTCCATTTCGCTATCCCATGCACGAGTACAAAGCCTTTTGCGAGGTCCTTGACGAGGAGTTGCGAAAAATCTTGCCCAAGGAAGCCAAGGAGAAGATGAATAAGACTGCAAAGTTCTTTAGTGCTATATCGGGAAAAGAACATGTGCAGATCCAAATGCCAAAGGATGTCAAGATTCAGGCGGAAGGGTATGAAAAAGAGTCTGGTCTTCTTTATTGGCTCGGATTCTCCAAGGACAAAGAGAAGATCGACAAGCTTCAGGAGAAGATCGACAAACGCACGACGTGCATAAAGTTGCTCGCCTCAGGTATTCCTCTTCTGTGTGACACTGCGAATGAAAACGCGGTGGACTGCCTTCCGCGTCGTCGACAACGGGTGCTCAAGGACGACGCCTTTGATGAAGTTCGGCGACTCGTCGAGAACAATTATGGTAAGCGTACAGACGCGCGGCGCAAAGAAGAAGTTAATAGGGTCGCGCCGTCAACACCTCTCTTCGACGGTCACATCATCCTTGCGGACTACCTTCTTTCGCTCACATACCTGGCAGTTTACCGTGTCGCCCATGACGACCTTTGGAAGATTGACCAGAATCGCACAAGCATATTCGCGCCCCTCAATGAAGCTGACATCGGCTCGCGTGCGACCAATGAAGAAATGCTCGAACGATTTGCAACTCACCTAGGCTTTGCCGAGAAGCTTGGGCGCCAAAAGAACGAGAGAAAGGACGTCGGCAGATTCTTCATAGCAGGCGGCGTTGAGAAAGCTTCCGTGCAGCATGTCCTCGATGTTCTTCTCACGGCGACTTTAGAAGCCGCCTGGAACCAAATGGCTGAAGCGGACTATAAAGTGCTTAACAAACGCTTTGGAGAGGAGTGGACAAAACGAATGGAGAAGCTAAGGGAAAAAAAGGTTCGCAATACTCCCGATCATTGGCAAGTCGGTTGGGAATTTGTACTGTCAGAAAAGATGGCTGGCAATTTGGAAGATCTAAACGAGCAGCAGGGCAACCTCTCGCAGGCATGGTACAACGAGACAGACCGTCTCTTGCACGACCTGCTCGACGTTCATCCCAAGTACCGCACAGGCCGCATGGCCGTCATTCGCGTCTATGAAACTGATGAGAACCTCTCCATTCAAGATTGCCTGCGCAGCGCCCTCATTAAACTCGGCCTCACGCACAATGACCATGGCGGCCTGCTCAGCGTTGTGGCCGACGTTGGCGGGAGTGACGGCAAGAAGGGGAATACCAACGAGCAGCAAAGGCCCGGACGACGGGCGACAAGCTTGTTCACTCAAATCGAGTCCTGGGTGCTGGACAGAGACCTCCGGCACCCAAGCAAACAGAAGAGCAATCCAGACGCGCATGAAACTTTGAAAGATCGCGTCAATCGATCTTTTGCGGAGGCGAAGGCTCGAGAAATGCTCGAAGCGCAAAAGAAACAAGCCAAACCGAGAAACGTACAAAGAACTGCAAAGTATGAGGACCTGGAGAATCTGCCGACCATTGTCATTTTGTGCGAAAAGGGCCGCATGGGGGATACCTTTCCGCACACATTCCGCTTCCTAGATATTCGTCTGCGCTCATCACCAACATACTCCACCTTTGTTCAAGAATTTGGACGCGTGTGCCGTTATCCAGGGCTTGACGACAGCAAGGTAAAGGGCATCACCATCAAGAAGGGCCCGGAATCCACTGATGGGGTGGATAAGTCCGAGCTTCGAAGTCAGCTGGACTTTTTCTTTCGGGAGAGTGATGTTAAAGATTACTTTGCCAAGGGTGGCAGCTTCGCGGTGCTGGATCCGGGCAATGAGGTCCGCTTCCATGCCGACTCAGAATTTCAATTCAGGTCGAGGCTTGAAACAGCTCTTTGTCCGAGCAGCTCTTCGAGGGCTCGATTCGGGATGTGGAAAGCCAAGCGGTACGTGCACGTGCTGCCGACAGTTTTGATGAATGCAGAGCGCTTCGGCGCGCAGCTGCAAAAGGCAGTCGAGCACAAGTATCGTGATGTGCATGGCCTTCAGCGCATCGATCAGTGCATTCCAGGGCCACTTGACCTCTACGTCTCTAGCGACCGAAGCCGTTCCACAAAGAATGCGCATCCGAAGTTGATCCGCGTTGAGAACGGATCGACAAAGGTGATAAATCCGCTCCACGATCATGGAGCTTATCGTGCACAGCAGCCCCAATCGGGTGCCAATGAGCGGTCCTCTAAATCATCCAAGAGTCGCCAGCCGCATTATGACTGGGCCCAAGATGGTGAAAAGGACCCTCGTAGACTTTTACTTGTCGCACAATGCCAGCAAGGCAAGACCGGAACATACCTTCATTTCATCAAGCTCCTCAAAGATCACATAGAAGTCGCTATTCCCGCTCCGCCCAAGCCCTTGCCACCTGTCACGCGAGCTAGCTGGTCGCTCCCATATTGGAGAAATTTGATCATTGGATCCCGTCCTCTTGGCTTTCCGTCCATGAGGAACGATTATGACAAGCCCAAGACCGGACAATACCACGAGGCCGTGATGCGGCAGCGCCTCCTTCTTCTCGCACTTGCCGGGGAGCAAGGCGAATCGTGGTCAGACTTCTACATTATGAAACTTCTTGTCGAAGATTGCGAGGCGATACAGTCAAAAGCAGGCAAGGAGGTGCTCAAAGATCTCGAGAAATTTATCGGAAAAAAGGAAGCTCCTATCACAACCGACCACACAGATACCGAACTCGCATTCCGCTGCGTCAATTTTGATGACAGGTTCAGTAATTCTGAGTGGAAGACCAGCTTTCAGGAGATCTGGGATGGTCATGAAGCTAAAGCTATGCTTTTTAGTGCGCTTCGTAAAAGTTCATTGGGACAGTCGCAGGATGCTTCTGTATCTCAGCGTCTGCGCGCCGCGCAAGCCTATGTGCAGAATCGCCTTTGGGACGCCGGAGCCCGAGGACGTGATCGCAAGGCTCTCAACTCGATCTCGCGGGAAAACATGGAGCGAGTGACCTTTTCAACGCCCCAACAACGTGCGTATTCACGCGTTGCTGCAAAGTCAATCTCGCGCAACTTCGACGAAAAGTATTGCCAGAAGCAGCATGAGGTTCACAACATTGAGCTCGTCGCTGAGGGCGTGAGTCTCTCCGCTCCGTATTCTGGTTTTCAAGGCTTGTCCGTCTTTGCAGATGCGGATAGCGTGCAAGTGTACCTTGATGCAAAGTCGAAACGCGTCCCGCTCTTTGATGTGAGCCATGTTCCTAAGCCGGCGAGTAAAGTACCCAAGACAGTGAGCAAAGTATCCGAGACGCTGCGTATGAGCGCGCGAGAGGAGGCAAAAGACGTGCGTTGGGTATTTGTTCCCTCATATAATCGTGCCGGTGTTGCTCTTCTAAATTACGAGAAAGCGATACCAGAACCTGACGAAAAAAACAATCAGGGCAAACGCACAGTGGTTTGCATTGTTGTGAGAAGTGGCCAACAATTCAAAGACTACGTCGCTAACTATGGGTCGGCGCATCTTGTGCTTGGTCTGCCGCCGAAAATGCCTTCCAAGATGGATCGTACAAAGTTCGTGACTGCAGAACAGGGTGGCATCGGATATGCACGACTCTTTATTCAGCTCGCAGCTTCCGAGCTTGGCCTCCCATGGGTTTGGATCTTAGACGACAACGTTGATGTGTGCTACGAGCGAAGGCTTATGGACGATCTACCAAGTAACCCGCCGAAAGCACCGCCAGACCCTTGTACATTTGTCACCGTGATGACTGGAGTAGAGCACATCGTTCAAAACGAAAAAGAAACGATTCAATTGACAGGTGACGAGAAGCAAATGCAGGTGCGGAGGTCAAAACGGCCTAGCATCCGCAGGGGCCCAGCACCCGAGGTCAGTACCCTCCCAGTCCGTTCCAAAGGGGAGCTCACAGGCGGAGCAGGTCAGTATGGGCTGATTGGCATTCGGCGTGATGCTCAAGCCCGGCTAAAGGATCCCAAGGCTCCATTTCTTGTCACCTATTCTGTGTACTCGTTCATTCTCTTGAATGTGGATAGCACGGTGCGAGCCGGCGTGTATTTTCCTGTGAAAACGTTTTGGGAAGACGTCGAGTTTAACCACCTCGTGGATGAGGCCGGTCTCGTTTGCCTCAAAGTGAATCGTTTCTATCATCACAAGAAAAATCTCAAGCTGGGAACACGAAGCGGACCCGCACGTGACTCTCTCAGTGAAGCGCCTGCGCACTTTACGCACCTGAAGGAAGCGTTAGTACACTTCCGAGATACATATGGTGGTCTCGCGCCGGGCCAGCTGCTTTCAAGTCAGCTACGCGCAAGTTTTCCGCCCTCGCATCGCTGGGCAGCCATTGTTCGAGAGTGGGTTGCACGAGAAGGCTCTTGCGAGGGTGCAGCAAAGATTCCAGTGTACTTTTTGGAGGCGGCTTCGGACAGCGCGATCAATAGAATCGCCCTGCATGTCCCCGCGTCGACCACGAGCTCTCTTTTTGTTATTCGGTGCGACGACCTTCGCGCGTTTGGTGAGCTCGAGGAGGGTAACGAGACCATAACCCTGAAGAATCGTCCGAACTGCACTTTTCGCATCTATCGCGAGGCGGACATTGATGACCCTTTTGCTACAAAGTTGTTCTATGCAGGGACCGTGCCACCTGCAATTGCCCTGCAAAGCTCTCGGGAAGTAAAAGTTGTCTCGCCTAACGACGACGACGACGACAATACCGACAACAGTGGCGATGACGAGGATGACAAGAGCGGCGGTAAAAGCGCTCACGGCGATTCTGAAATTCCGCATACAGGGCATGACCGCTCGAGTGTTTCCCCCTCCACAAGCCCTTTTGGTCGCGCCGGAGACTTGGAGCGAGCCAAGAAACGCCCCAACAGTGCCACAGACCTGGCCTCAACATCTAACGCGTCTGCGACCAAGAGCCTAAAGTCCGCGCATATTGAGACTGCTCTCGAATGTGACGGGGAGGGCAAGAAGTTGGAAGTTGTGAATTCGCCTAGCCTGTCCTCACCAACTCCCTCCAAGTTATCAGCCTCTTCAACGGCCCAAATAAACGTGTCCTCGGACGACAACCCACCCGTTGAGTTGGACTTTGGCAAGAAGCGTGTGCGCCCCGACGCCAATGCTGACCTCGAGCATGCCCCCAAGCACGTGAATGTGGAGAACGACGACGAACACGGCAATGTGAGCACAATACCCAAGAGGCCTCGTCTCGATATCAAGCGCACTTCCAGCAAAGACGAAGGGGCAACCCGTTTCACCGACGACGGTCGCTCTCTCTGCATCGGCCAGGACGTGCACCCCAAGACCAATAAACGGATTGACTGCACTAACATTGCCGTTCGTGGCGGCCCCCTCTGCGGCAAGCACTCCATGGCCGCAGGCAGGAAGGCTACCTGCGCCATTATTATCAACACCGAGACCAACGAGTGCTGTGGGCAGCCCTCAGCCCAGAACGCGCCCGGCTACTGCAACAAACACATCCCTCCCGCCATCAAATTTAAGCATAACGACCCCCGCAACAAGCTTTGCAAGCGCGTCGAATACTACTACACTGCAACACTTAAGCCTGTGCAGGATAGAGATGAAATCAAGCGTCTTGATGCCGACTGGAGCCTCGTGCAGGGTGGTGACAAAGCTCTTGCGCACTTCAAAAACGCCAGCGAGAGTCCGAAGTACACCTTCGTCTTCACTTGCAACGCAAATAAGGAAAAGGAAACATCCTTTTGCAAAGAGCACAGGAAAAAGTACGACGTCTGTGCCGTGGACAACTGCCGGGCCGTCTGCTACAAGTACTATAATTGCTGCAAGGACTGTCTTGAGAAGAAGAAGCTTGCAGTCGCCGGCAAGCAGCTTATCAGGCTCAAACCCGAAAACATTCCACGCGACTATCGTGACGGACACCCCTCCGCCAAGACTCGCAAAAGCATCATAAACAGCATTACCAAGAACGCACGATTCCTCTCCCCGAAGGACTGCATTGTTGACCCCAGCGAGATCGACCCGTCCCTCTTTGCTAAAGATGTTGAGAAAGATGAGGAAGGCGAAGACGAGCACGAGGAAGGCGAAACCAACTCTTCGGATCGCCTAGCATTCGAACCACAAGAGGCTGAGAAAACAAAGCTCAATTCGCCAAGTCCGAGCTCAGCTCAGTTCGTCATTGACCTGTCAAGTCCACTCGCCGATTCTTCGTCTGAGGCAGAGTCTGAGGTAGACGATAGCAAAACCTCAACTCCCAAAGCAGCAAAATCAACCACGTCTCAAGGATCCTCCGAGCATGGCGTGGTAACCCTGTCAAACTCATCGTCATCCTCGAGTGATGACAAGTCGAGGTTGTCTTCTCAGACAAGCGCAGGGGGTGCTCCAGTAACACCCAAATCCATCGAGAAACGTACGCAGAAGCCAAAGTCCGGGGGCAGAAGAAAGTTTTCTTCTGTGCCTCTTTCGGCAGCCATGAAAGTCAAGACTAAGAAGAAAATCCAACATCTGGAGACAAAGTATGCATCTGACGGAAATCCTCCTCGTGAGTTCTATCAGGAGCTACTTGCCCATGTCACTTCGTGCAAAACTAGCCAAGACATCTTCGACTGGATCACTATCAAAAAGGCACAGTCATTCATCAACTCTGATGAGCAAACAGATGAGCGCATCGACAAATGCCAAAGCGGCCTTGCAAGGCTTCGTAAGACTCTGCGCCGCGAAATCTATGGTGGCGCATGAGTACAGAGCCCATTTTCTCTCGTCTCGCTCGTTCTCTTTCGTACGAAATAAACCTTTCAAACAAACCTGATAAATGCAATGCAATTCATATGTCCCGAACCGGTATACAAGCTCAGAAAGCCAGTCTGGGACACAGAGCTAGGCCGGTCACCATGGTCAGTCTTGGCTCAGAGAGCCAGTCAATCACGCGCGGGGCAAAGGCTTTTTCGCATGTTCGGCATGCCGGGCGCGTGGCGATAAGGACACGATCCCTTGCTCCTGCCCACCTGCCAAAGCATGCACGCAACCTCGCCTCGTCTCTTCTTCCCGCCTTACTCCCTGCCGCTAGGCGCAGCCGCCCACCTCCTCGCCTCGGCCACCTGTCGTTGCGTTCACATAAATCTATCTATCTTCAGAGCCAGCCAGCCAGCCCTCACTCACCTCCTCTGGCTGCTGCGCGCGGCCCCGCAGCTTGAATTTTCGAGCCTGCCTCCGGCCCGGGTGGGTGCCCGCATTTGCCCGCACTTCCCCCCACTTTTCCGCAGTACCTCCGGGCGAGGAGAGGAAAAATCGTGACACGACGCCGCCGCCGCGGCGACGGACGAAGACGCGAAGAAAGATCCCTTCGCGAAGACCGTCGCGATGGCGAACTCGGATTGACTGTGAAGGCGACGAGCAGAACCCGAACGAGCGCGGGGAGGGTCGCGCGGGCGGCGGCGATGGAGGCGGCGGCGATGGAGGCGACGCGCGAGGAGGCGGCGGCGAGCGTGGCGCCGCCGCTGGTGCTGGTGATCAATGCGGAGGCCGCGACGGAGTTGGAGGAGGAGGTGGAGAACAGCCCGGCCGCGCTGCGGCAATTGAGCGGCGAGGGCAAGGTGGACCTGCAGGCGTTGCCGCAGCTCCTGTGCGTGTGCTGGCTCGCGGACACGGACGAGGATGGGCTCGAGGATGTGGCCGGACTGAAGAAGCTGTACAAGGAAGGCGGGTTTGAGGGTCTCGACCTCTTTGGAATCTGCCTGGGGATCATAGCTGACGCTACAAAGGGGACTATTATCCAGAGACTCTCAGATGTGGACAAAGCCTGTCTGTGCGCGGAGGAACCCGCAGACTTCACTGTCAAACTGTTGACGGGGCTGGCGGCAAAGCGATGGAACAAGGATGTCACGCCTCAAATGCTCAGATTTGGATTAAATGCCAGTGAATTCTTCAAGTGTCTCGAGGATTCCGCGAGCTTGGAAGAGGAGCTGCTGGGAGAGATCGGCGCTAGGGACCATGAGACTCGCATTATACTCATTTGCGACCCTGCGGACAAACCGAAAGAGGCGAAGTATGGTCGTGTTTTGAGCATTGTGGTGGCTCTTGGATCCGCGGATACTATGCTCGCACGCGATCTTCTCGAAGAAAGTACTAAAAGCCAAGAAAAGGAGGAAATTGACAATGAGCTCGAAGGTGAAAGCGTGTTCGATGGCGAGGAGCAGCCTGTTCGAATTGTCTTCGTGGCCAAAGGCTCCAATGAGGTCCATGGACAGGAAGGTGAGCTCGAGCTGGTCATGCCAAGTCTACCCGAAGCGGAGACAGATCGCAGAGCTCTCGCAGAGGAGCTTCTCATAAAAGATTGCAATGCAGTTCACCAAACGCGCAAGGATAGTGCCTGGGAGCAGGTTACCCGTGCGCTTGCGAGCTTTGGCATGAAAGTTTGTGATACAAAGGAAGCGCAGATCAAGTTGACCTACGACGCCGAGCGTGACGGTGATCTCGCCGAGGAAGAGAAGCCAACAACTTTGTGCGTGGAGCTCTATGTGCCAGCGGAAGCCATTCGGCGCAGGGACATGCACAACAAGCTGGCGGGACTTTCTCAGCCTGATGTGACCTTTCCAGAGCAGCGCATGATTGCCGAAAAACTCTTTGGTAAAGCCGCACGCGCGCTCTTTGGAAATCAGGACATGAAGTTCGATTGGGTGGGTCGTTTTGACAAGGTTTCCTTCGTTGTGCTTACACCCAATTTCAACTCGCTGCAATCGCAGACCGCCGGTCGCGTGCGAGGTGCAATGCTTGATAATGGCCTTGTGCTCAAGCACACCAAGTATCCGAAAAAGTTAATGCAAGACCATTGCGACTGGATGATTCGTGAGGCGTCGAATCCGCGAACACTCCTCGTCATCGTCGCCGACGAATGTCACTTTGCCCCCACAAAGGATGGCGCTCATGACTGGCTCCTGAACAACGATATGCTTCAAAGCGACAATGTTCTGCGACTTCTAGTATCGGCGACTCCTCAGAATACACTTACGATCAACTCGCGCATCAAAGATGACAACATCGTATCGTGGTACACGGAAGCTTCCTTGTATCGTAGCATGGACTACTACGTGGAAACCTCAACGTGGGCAGTACCAAAAGGTGTAAGCCCATTGCAGCTCAAGTTTGAGGGCGAGACCTTTTCCATTGATCCCCGCGTGATGACTGCCGACGGGAAAAGGTACTTTCGCTACCCGATGCATGAATACAAGGCATTTTGTGAGGTTCTCAACCTTCGTGTCAGCGAAACGCTTCCGGCTCATGCAACGCAAAGGCTGACAAAGAATGCAACATATTTCGCCTATGCCCGCGAGCGCATCGTGCTCAACATGCCTTGTGATGTGGAAATCCTACCAGAGAACTTTCAAACGGGCTCCGGGGTCCTGTACTGGCTTGGATTTGAGCGGGACAAGATCGATCTCGACAAGAAAAAGCCCACTCGTGGAAAGCCAAAACAGTGTATCAGGCTTAATGCTACAAGCGTCCCGCTCTTTTGTGACACCGAGCGCAAAGAGGAGCACAACGATATTGTAGTGGATTGTATGCCTCGAAGAAGGCAACGCGTGCTCAAGGACGCTGCTTTTGACACTGTCCGTGAGCTTATTGAAGACTCATATGGCAAACGCACGGCACGAAAGCGCAAGCAACAAGGAGTAAAGGTCTCACCCTCCACGCCGCTGTACGATGGGCACATCGTCTTGGCCGATTATCTTCTCTCGCTCACGTACCTTGCTATCTACCGTGTTGACCGCAAAAAGTTGTGGGATCAATCCATTGAACGCGAGACTATCTTTAGGGACCTCGAGCTCCATGATATCGGTCAGCTTGTCCTCAATACTTCTCTTCTCGTAGAGTTTGCAACTCACCTCGGATTCGCCAAAAGACTGGAAGATTCACCCGACAAGGCAAGTGAGGTTTGCATCAACAAGGGCCGTGGGGTTTGCGTCAACAAGGCATGTGAGCTTTGCATCAACAAGGCACGTGAGGTTTGCGTCTTCGGCATTGCGGGTGGTATTGAAGAGGCCTCTGTCCAACATCTCGTGGATATTCTCCTCGAGGCGACTCTACAAGGAGCCTGGAAAGAGCTGGCACTTGAAAAAGTCCAAAAAACACTGCGAGAGCGGCTGGGAAACGCTTGGGTCGACGAAATGAAGACTCTTCTGCCGTACAAAGAAAACGAGGCTTCACATCGCCATTGGCGTGTTGGTTGGCAGTATATCATCTCTGAAAAGCTCGCACGCAATCGCGAAGACGACGCCCACGTGCAGGGGAATACGTCCGAAGCATGGTTCAACGAGACTGACCGTCTCTTGCACGATCTGCTCGACGTTCACCCGCGGTATCGCACCGGCCGTATGGCCGTCATCCGCGTCTACGAGACGGACGAGAACCTGTCCATCCAGGACTGTTTGCGATGCGCTTTAAAGAAGCTTGGGCTCACGCATGTCGAACACGGGGGCATTTTGAGCGTCGTGGCAGACGTCGGTGGGAGTGACGGAAAAAAAGCTGAAAGCGCAGCGAGAGGGAAAATGAAGAAGGCTCGGGCCGCAACGAGCCTCTTTCAGAGACTTGAATCGTGGTCGCTGACGCGCGACTTGCGGCACCCCACCAAACAAGCTCGTGCGCCTGGTGCGAGCGAAACGATTGTGGATCGTGTCAACCGTTCCTATGCGGAGTCGAAAGCCCGAGAAGAATTTGAAGCTCAGCAACAGAATCGGAAGCCAGTACCTGTTTCTGAAGAGACGGCCAAGTACGAGGACCTGGAAAATTTGCCCAGCATTGTGATCTTGTGCGAAAAAGGACGCATGGGTGACACATTTCCTCACTCGTTTCGTTTTTTGGACATCCGCTTGCGCTCCTCCGAGACATTTTCGACCTTTGTTCAGGAGTTTGGACGCGTGTGCAGATACCCGACCCTTGATGCTGACGAAGCGACGATTGGACGCTTCAAGGTGACGAAGGTCGATGCTCAGGAAGCGGACACCGCTCTCGAGGAGGCGCTCACTCACTTTTTATCTAGTGATAGCGTAAGGCAATACTTTGCAAAGGGTGGTAGCTTTGCGGTACTGGATCCGGGCAACGAGGTCCGCTTTCACGCCGACTCTGAGCAGCACTTTCGCTCAAAGTTTCGTCAGTCTGTTCAGCAGCAGTCAACTTCCCGACGATCTTCACTGGGCACTTGGACTGCGCAACGCTACGTGCACGTGCTTCCAACAGTGCTCATGAATGCGAAGCGCTACAACGCGCAGCTTCAAAAGGCGGTGGAGCATAAGTACCGCGACGCTAGGGGTCTTCAACGAATCGACCAGTGCATTCCGGGCAACATCGACCTCTACATGTGGACTCATCAACGCAGCCGTACGAGCAAGGCAGCCCATCCCAAAACCGTTCCTGGACGGACGAGCGAAGGGGCCGAGGTGGTCAACGTGGAAAACCCACTGCATGACATTGCTGCCTACCGTAAGACGTATCCCAGTGGAAGCCAAGTGACCGGAGACCAAACGGCATACGTCAGCCGGCCTGCGCATTATGACTGTGATCATGACGGTACAAAGGACCCTCGCCGTCTCTTGTTGATGGCGCAGTGCCAGCAAGGCAAAACGGGGACATACTTACATTTTATCCGCCTCTTGAAAGAGGCGATCGAAGTTGACTTTCCTGCGTCGCCATCAGCACTGGCGCCGGTAAAAGGACCAAGCTGGAGATGGCCATACTGGGCTGACCTCGCTGTTGCAAAATGCCCGCCTTTGCGCAAAGTTTACGATAAGCCCCGCAAGAGTCACCAACACCCGGTCGTGCTCCAACAGCGGGTTCTTGCGCTCCTGGCGGCGTGCAGAGATGCCGAAAGATGGCTCGAAAAATATACGCAGTATCTCTCTGCCGATGATGGAGAGGGAATCAAAAGCAAGGCTGGGATCGATTGCGTGCGAAGTCTACAAGAGAATCTGCAGGCCAACACGCCTCCCTTCAAAGGGTCTTACTGCGATGATGTGGAAACAGCAGCCAAGTGCATCAATTTCGATGGGCGCTTCGCGGGAAGCTGGAGAGACGACATTCAAGCACAGCTAAACGACAAAGAAAACCTTCAGAAGATGGAAGAGGCGCTTCCCGGAGGTCTCACCCTTACTTCGCCTAAAAGTGCACTGCTTCAGGCAATACTTGCACAGAGCCAAGAGGTCAAAGACGTCGCAAAGCGCGCGTTGACGATCCAGTCCGAAGTACAACTTCCACCTTTGACACGAGCCCAATTTGCTCAACGACATGCGACGTACGCGGCGGTAGCCGCGCGGAAGGTCTCCCCTCTCTTCGATAGACGCTACCGTGAAAAGCCGTACGTCATCACGAATCTCCAGCTCGTTGGAGAAGACGTCAGTTTGTCCATTCCCTATGCTGGGTTCCAGGGCTTGACAGCCGACGCACATGCCAATCATGTACAGGGATTCATTTCCAATGGCATGAACGAGTCGCGGATGAGTTTGTTCGAAGTAAATTTGGAGGCTCGCAACATGAAAACCCTGGCCGACGCGAGCGCAGTTCGATGGGTCTTTGTTCCCTCCTTTGATCGCGCTGGAGTTGCGCTGTTGGACTATGAACATGCCATTCCGCGCAACGACGACATTAAACCTACCGTTATCTGCATTGTAGTTCGCAGTGGCCGACAATTTGAGGAATACGTTGCATCATATGGGTCCGCACATCTCGTCCTGAGTCTCCCATCTCGCTTGACGTTGCCAAGTCAGCTAGAAGAGATCGTAGCGCACCTGGAAAATGGCGCGTATGGCTTTGCACGGCTCTTCATCCAGCTCGTTGCGAACGATCTCGATCTGCCATGGGTTTGGATCCTTGATGACGATGTCGACGTCTGCTTTCAGCGAGACCTCGTGGACAGTGATGATGCTGATGCTGATAAAAGTCCTACAGCCTTGGCTCAACCAAGAATGCCAAAACCCTGTACCTTTTCTGCAGTGATGAGGGGGGTTGAGGACATCGTGCATGGGGAAGACACCGCGTTTGCAGTCAACACAGAGAAGAAGCGCATGGCAAACTGGCCACCAAGCGAGCCAGTTATTCGACGCGAGAGTTCTCCACCGATGGCCAACGAGGGAGCAAGTACCAAAGCAGAATGGACGGGTGGTTCAGACCAGTACGGGCTGATTGGAATTCGCCCTTTTCCTCGTGACGGTCAAATATCTGAGGACGAACTTCCATTTCGGGTTACTGGAATGGTGAGATCTTTCCTTTATCTCAACGTCGCACGCACGGTTCAGACTGGAGCTCTTTTCCCCGTGAAGCAGCACTGGGAGAACGTAGAAATTGGCCATTTGATCGACGAGGCGGGGCTTGTCTGCCTTCGAACAAATCGCTTTTTCCTCCACCAGAGAAACCTGCAGCCTGGCAGAAAGGTACCCGCGCGCAAATTTGTTACTTCGCTGCACTATCCAAGTCTTAAAGCTGCGCTTGAGCATTTTAGAGACAAGCACGGCACCCTTTTGGCAACGCAAGCCGTCTCAAAGCTGGTGCCAGCGCATTTCTCCGCAGCTAACTGCTGGGCGAGTGAAACACGCAGCTGGATTGCTTCGCAAGAGGGCGGAACCCTCCATGTGTGCCTATTGGAAGCCTCGGATTGCATCAACTTCAACACATTGGCTTTGTATGCACCCGAGAACGTTGGAAAGGTCCTTGTTGTTGTGCGTTCTAGTGACGAGAAGCACTTTGAAGAAATGAGTGCGCTGCAGGATACGAGTTTCTTTCAGCTCAAAGATCGTCCCAAGTGCACGTTGCACCTTCACGAGGAGGTCAGATCCGAGGATGCACTTTCGGCGAGACTCCTGCTTCTCGACACTAGCGAGCTGCAGCCACTCCAACAACACGGGTCAACTACCAATACTGGTTGCGGCACGAACGTTTCCTCGCGGCTCAAGCCGCGGAGATCTTCGTCGTCTTTGGCTTCAATTTCGGGCAAAGGCAGAAGAATGCCATTGCATCGCTTGGAGTCGGACTCAAGCTTGAGATCGATTCAACCGGGAATTGTTGACACCGATGTTCGATCCGGGCAAAGCTTGGAGAAACCGCGTCGCATCTCCGTCAGTAGCTTGTCCGACAAGTCGCCAGTGGCAGACTCATCAGCTCCCAGGCGCTCCCGCTCTCGGCTGAGTCCTCAAGACAAAGCATCAAGCACGTCGCCTGAGAGGAATGCGAGTCTCGCATCCAATACCTCGCTGTCTGCGGAGAAGTCGTCCCTACAGTCTTCCATAAACATGGTCGATTGTATGAGCAATTCGTCCCTTGGATCGCCGCCTGGCATGGATGTGGACTCTTTCGCTTCGCCGCAGGTCATTCAACAGCGGTGTGGCAGCAAGAGAAGCTATGATTCCGCATTGAGCGAGAAACAGACCAAAAAAAGAAGGGCAAGTTCATCAAGCAAAGAGGACGAAAATCAGACCAAGAAGAGGAGGGCAAGTTCGTTGAGCAAAGAAGACGGCAGCTGTGCTGCACAAGCTTCGATCGTGTCACACCGTGACGATAGTCCCACTTCTCACTCCGATGTGATCCGCTCGACAACTTGCAGCGAAGTCCTTGAAAACGAAGACCCGCGCGAGCTATTCAAATGCAAAGATTTCCGCAAGAAACTATGCAGGTTTACTGAGCTTCGAAGCCACAGAAGGTCCGAGACTAATTTGGAGGACGACGAACCCGACTTGAGCTCCCTCGAAGACCGTCCCGAACCTGTATTTACGTGCCACCGCAAGATCAAGCGCAGTGAGAGGAAGAAAACGTTCTACTGCAAAAAGCACATCGAGCAAAATGCTCATCTCTGTGACACGGATTCCTGTGATCAACCACGTTATAAAGACCACACGTTTTGCAGTCGCTGTCTAGAGGATGAGCAGTGCAAGAGTCGAGACAAGAGGCGACAACCGTTGGCCTTTAAGAGGGATTTTACTGTTGGCGAGGACGCCTATGATGGACCAGAGCAGCGCGAAAAGCTTATGGAGGACCTGAGAAAGTACAGCGAATACATTCCAGCCGGAGAATACATCATTTCCAATGATGGGCGTTCTCAGCTGGGCAACTAAACTGTATAGGACTGCTTTGTTCATGCAGTAAACAATGAATTGTATTACCCCGTTTAAGTGAATGCTGAGGTCCAAAGTGCGTCTGTGCGTAGCAATTTGACAATTAGCATGGTTAGATCTTCCCAACATGCTCTTTAGCTTGTGCTTACAAGTGATGCAAGGCCAAAGAGTGTTCGTCATGACATACAAATTATCAGCATTCTTTCCAAGTGTTTGTTTGCTGCACTTCGATTATGTTCCGGCTCTCTCATGCTTTCGCATCCATCATCAAATTCGCATTTTCCTCCGTTGACCGTCAGTTTTTCTTCTTTTTCGGTGATCTGCTTGGAGGGTCTGTTTCTGCCAAACGCTTGGATGTCGATGGAGAAGGTGTGTCGTTCGCTGCTCCAAAACTAGGCGGAAAGGCGGTCAAGTCGGCACCGATGATAGGTGGCGCAATATTGGTTCGTAAAAGTAAAGCGCGCAGGGCTCGTTCAGGTGGCTCGTGGCAGAGAATTTCCTCCACGGAGAATCGACGGCGCGTTGCAAGCACATTCTTTCTGATGAGATCCTGATCTTCTTCTCGAAAAAGAATAAGGACATCTCCGCGCAGAAGGTGTTTGTCGACCTGAAATGCCCGGGAGGTGAGACCATCATCATTTGCGACCTCGACCACACAAATGTGTAATGGGTTTCCCTGTGTAGCACTCAGTGTAGTGGCTTGCTCGAAAATGTCAGTGACGCTGGATGCCCATGGATCAGAGACCCAAGTTGGGACACGATGGGAGAGTGGCTCTTCCACGGTAATCTGCTGACGTTCGAGACCTCTAATTACATCTGCCAGACTTTGGACTTCCCGAGGAGCGACAGGTTGAAGAACCACGCTTGCATCTGTGTTCTCGACAAGAGTCACTTTTATCGAACAAAATTTCTCGAGCGCGGTTACCGCCTGTGCGAGATTGTTGAGCTTTGGGGCTGAAAAGGAGTTGTCGGTGAGGTCAATTTCGAGCTTTCTATGCAAACTTCCGCGTGGGGGCACACGGAACCCTCCAGTCTTTTTCTCGTAAAGTCTAGCAAAAGCTCCATCTGATGTCCAGGGATGATGTTGTGACCTGATGATTTTTGCGATAGCATCGAGAACATCGTCTGAGAGGTCGCAGCCCGCGAGTCGGAGCTGAGAAGGCCGGCTAATCATTGCTGTTTCAAAAAGTCCCGCTGCCCCGTCATTCGACAGCGATGTGTTGCTGCTGAGATCGATTGTTTCGAAGTCGCACTTGTGGCACATCAGCTTCGAAAGTGCTTTTGCTCCGCGCACCCCAATATTATTGCCCGCCAGCCGCAAGTCTCTAAGAGTTTCGCACAGCCTTGTGTTTTCGATGATGATGCGAGCAAGTCGCTCGGCGCCTTCGTCCCCAAGTCCCGTCTCGCTAAGATCGAGCCGCTCGAGGTTTCCCGCCGCGTAGAGGTTGCCCTCGAGCATCTCCAGGCCCTGGTCTCCAAGCGCGACGCTGCGCAGGTCGAGTCTCGTCGTGGCCGCGAGCGCCGAGTGCAAAATAGTCGCTGCCAGGCTCATGTTTTCCGCGAGGGAGGCCTCCGCGAAGTCCGTCGCGGGTTCCTCCGCGCGGCCGAGCGCAGCGCCATGGCTCTCCTCGCGACCCGCCGCCGCCGCCCCTGCCGCGCGACCGCCGCTGCCGCCGCCGCGCAGGGCGCCGCTGCCGCTGCCGGCCCCGGCCCCGGCCTCGCTTCTGCTGCTGGAGCTGCCCATTTCGGAGACTGCCCCGCTCGCATCCTCGCATACTCGTGCTCGTGCACGCGCTCCGCGGTGGGCGAAAATCTTCGCTAACTGTGGCCAATTTTGTGCTGGAGAAGGTATGCGGTGTGGGGAGAGGGGGCGGCTCGGTCGCGGACCACCAGCACGGTTGCGCCCCGCAGTTAGCTTGTGTGTCCAAGCAGCCTGAGACCTGCTTCGGGGCAAAGTGCTGTAGACGCCCACTTTCTTACACCGCTAAAACGTTAGTTGGGATTCGCCCTCACGGAGCAGCCTCCGCAGCACGCACCAGTAGAGAACTGTCGTGCATGACGTGGAGGAGCTGTGCACCGCGCGCGAGCTGCAGCTGCACCTGCTCGGAGGTACACGAGTAGAGCAGGATGGGAATGATTAGATGATCGAGAGGAGGCAGGCGTACGACGTCGAAGCAAAAGCCAAAGGCGGAGACGGCCATGAGCGAAGGCAGGCAGGACGCGCCGCTGGCGCTGGTCGTGAACGCGCAGCGCGCGGACGACTTCGCGGACGAGGTGGATAACAGCCCCGAGGCGCTGCTGGCGCTGGCGAGCGAAGGCGGGAGAGGCAGACTCGAGGTTGCGGCGCTCACCGAGCTTCTGCGTATTTGCTGGCTGCCGGAGGGCCTTGACGCGGCGACAAGTGCAGGCGACGAGGTCTCGACGGTCGCTGGCGCGCTTGGGGGCCTCGAGGATGTTGATGGTCTCAAGAAAGTCTACACGGTTCACTGGGGGAATATCAAGAGAAAAATTGATGGCCTCGACATTCTCAGTATCTGCTTGAACGAAATCATCGGCGACGGGCCCTTGGCGAGCGTCAACGACGCCTCTCTCAATGTGCCTACGGCGCTGAGCGACGTTCGAAATCTGCTCGCTAATCTCGCTGAAAAGCGCCTTTCCTCTCAAAGTGAATCCGCGCTTCAACCGCTACGAAGGAGCGGCAGGAGAAGCATGACCTACGTGCAGCTCCGAAAGTCCGACAGTTTGCAAAAAGAGCTCGAAACCGAGCTCGCCGAAGCAGAGGCTTCGGGAACTCGCGTGATCGTGTTGCGTGACATAGATGAGGAAGACATCGAAAGCATTATCCTCGTGATCCACCCCGATGAGCGCAGGCGCATCCGGGAACTTCTTGAGCAAAGTCGAAGTGCCCAGGAGGCCGAAGACATTGAAGACGAAAATGAAGACGACACAGATGTGTTGGGAGAAGACCAGCCCGTGCAAATTTATTTTGTGACGCGTGGCACTGGGGATGCTCACGAGCAAGAGGGTCAATTCGAGCTCACCATGCCCCTTTTCCCAGAAGCAGTTACGGAGCGACAGGAGGTCGCTCGAGAGCTACTCCTTGGCGATGGTGATGCCATTGTAGAAGCGCGCAAGAATATAGCCTGGGAACAGCTTGCTCGTGCGCTTGCGCGCCTTGGACTCAAGCTCCGCCAACGCCCTCACCCTGACGTGCGAATGGCCTACGACCCCGAGCGCGACGAAAAGCTCAGTGAGAGCGAGAAACGCTCGATCCTCTGCGTGTGTATCTCGTTGCCCGAACATGCAATCGATCGCGAGAGGATCGCTCTGCAACCTCCTGGAGAGGCGCAGCCTGACGTCGCGCACCCTGAGCAGCGTGATGTTGCAGAAGAACTCTTTCGAAAGGCAGGAAGAGCTTTGTTCCCTGAACAAGAAACGCCAGATTGGGTCTCTCGCTTTGACAAGGTTTCATTCGTTGTGTTGACACCCAACTTCAACTCACTCCAGTCCCAAACCGCAGATCGAGTCCGTCGGGCCATGCTCGAGAACGGTCGAGTGCTCAAGCACACCAAGGTTCCTCATTCTGTTATGGAGGACCATCGTGCCTGGATGGAGGCCGAGGCGCGGGACCCAAGAACCCTCCTTGTCATCATCGCCGACGAGTGTCACTACGCGCCTACGAAGAATGGGGCGCACGACTGGTTGCTGAACAACAAGCACCTCAACGGCAAGAATGTCTTGCGTTTGCTGGTGTCAGCCACCCCACAGAACGTTCTAACGAACAAGTCTCGTATTGCCCCACAGAATGTCGTCTGCTGGCACAGAGATACCTCGCTTTACAGAAGCATGGACTACTACGTAGAAACCGCAACGTGGGCTGTCCCCGAGGATATTCATCCCCTCCGTCTCAAGGTCACGACAGACGGTAACGCGCAGCGCGTGATAGAAGTAAATCCACGTGGTCTGCATGGTCAAGTTTTTCGCTTTCCCACGCACGAGTACAGCGCCTATTGCCAAGTGCTCACGAGGGCAGTTTCAATCGCTCTCGCGGAAAACTCAACAACCGGTTTCAGACTCGGCCCTGTCTTCACGACATCATTGAACAGTTACATCAAACTTGAATTGCCGAGTGCGATTCAGATTGAAGATGACGCATTTGCGCCCGGTACAGGCCTGATGTTCTGGCTTGGTTTTCGCCGAGACAAAAGTAAAAAGGCAGAGAAAACTACAGAAGCGAATGCAGCAAGCCTAACAACGTCTATGATCCGAGCATCTAGTCTCCCTCTTTTCTGCGATACGGACCAGGTACATCAAGATATCGCACCCGACTGCCTTCCTCGTCGGCGCCAGCGCGTATTGCGAGATGAAGCCTTCCAGACGATGAAGGACAACATGGATGCTGCGTTCGGCAAAAGAAACAATGCGAAGCGCAAGCAGATTGGTACGAGGGTGGCCAGCTCGACACCACTTTATGACGGGCACTTTATCATGGTCGACTACCTCTTGTCTCTGGTCTTTCTGGCTGTTTATCGCGTGGAATTCCTGCCTAAATTGTGGAACTCTGGCACCAAGGATGACGAACGAACAACGATCTTCAAAGCACTCAATAAGGACGTTATTCGCCAGGATGCTTGCGACGACAACTTGCTGAAAAGGTTCGCCACACACCTCGGTTTTGCGACCAAGCTCTGGCCAAATGCCTCGCCCAGGCGGTCTATGGAGGTCGGCAGCTTCAAGAGTGCTGATGGCACGGAAGATGCATCTGTGCAACCGGTCATCAATGTGCTTCTCAAGCGAATGTACACTGAGGTATGGAGCGAGCTTCGTGAGCACGAAGTGAAAGAAGCATTGCGTGTCCGTCTCGGCCAGGACTGGGTTGACGCGCTCGAAGCCGTGTTGCGCCAAGAGGACGAGAACAATCAGAGCAAGGCTCCGTTACCGGGGCGTGACTGCGATGATCGCGAATCTTACATTGCGAGCGCCTGGCTCTTGGCCTGGCAATACATTGTCTCAGAAAAGCTAGAGCGCAACATGGAAGATCATGCAGATGAGCAGGGGAATACATCTCAGACATGGTATAACGAAACGGACCGTCTTCTCCATGACCTGCTCGACGTGGACCCGCAATACCACACTGGTCGGATGGCAGTCGTTCGCGTATACGAGACTGACGAGAACTTGTCAATTCAGGACTGTCTCCGCAGCGCGCTGAAAAAGCTCGAGCTCACCGATGCGAAACATGGCGGTGTGCTGAGCGTTATTGCAGATGTGGGCGGAAATGACGCGAAGAGAAGAAGTAGAAGCGGCAGGAGGGAGGAGGCTTCACGGGGTGCGACTAGTCTCTTGAATCAAATTGAAGACTGGACCTTGACACGCGACCTGCGGCACCCAAGTCTGCAACGTGACAAACCAGAGGACTCTGAGACTCTGGTCGACCGCGTGAATACATCTTTTGCAGAGGCCAAGGCTCGCGAAGAGCTCGAAGCCGCAGAAAAGGGCCACGAGCCCAAGTCAGTGCAAAAGGAAGCCAAGTACGAGGATCTCGAGAATCTGCCCGCGATTGTGATTCTCTGCGAGAAGGGTCGAATGGGTGACACGTTCCCGCACTCGTTTCGTTTTCTCGACATTCGTCTTCGTTCATCAAAGACGTACTCTACATTTGTGCAAGAATTCGGCCGCGTGTGTCGGTATCCGGGCCTTGATGCCGACGAGTCATCGATAGCTCGCTTCAAGGTGATGAAAACCGCTCACGACGACGGTACGGACAATGTGGAGTGGACAGCCCTCGAACGGGATCTCTCTTCCTTCTTTGCAGACAATGACGTGAAACGTTTCTTTGCAAAGGGTGGGAGTTACGCAGTGCTAGACCCTGGCAAGCAAGTACGCTTTCATGCCGACTCTGAGCACCAGCTTCGTAGTGGGCTGCTTCGAGCTCTTCAACTCACTTCGGAAGATGCTGGCGTACAGTCTCGGTTTGGTATTTGGACGGCGAAACGCTACGTGCACGTGCTGCCAACAGTATTGATGAACAAGGATCGCTTCAACAACCAAGTACAAAAGGCAATCGAGCACAAGTATCGCGGCACCTGGGGTATGCGGCGCATCGATCAATGCATCCCTGGACAACTTGACAACTACATCGCAGGGCCTGGTCGAGGCCGAAGAAGACCCCCGGTACCAAGCGCGAGTTTTAATGACAATGGTGAGATTGACGTCACGAATCCTCTGCATGACCTTGTCGCCTACCGCAGACAGCGGCCAGTTGCTCCAACGAGAAGAGCGAGACAAGGAGCAGGCGCAGCAGAGGGGAAAGAAGCTGGCGACGAGGGGATTCCTGTGGCGGGAAGAAACTTGCATTACGACAGCTCGTACAACGGCGGGCAAGATCCTCGCCGACTCTTGCTCATGGCCCAGTGCCAGCAGGGTAAAACAGGGACATACCTACACTTTATCCGCCTTTTAAAGGATGTGATCGAGCTCGATGTGCCGATGGCACCTCCGCCCATGGTGCCCGTACCCAGGAAACTATGGACGCTGCCATACTGGGGCAATTTGGTCGTTTCAAAGTTTCCGCAGTTGCGTGTTCAGTACGACAAACCGAACAAGGGCCAGTATCACCCGACCGTCATGCAGCAACGTATTCTTGCGCTGATGTTAGCTTGCGAGCAAGGGCAGAGGTGGCTCAAGAATTACAAGAATTATCTCCGCGCAGAAGATGGTGAAGCAATTCAAAGTGAGGCAGGCTTGGCGAAGATCAGGAAGCTGGACCCAAACCCAGCATTTGATAAACCTTTTGAGAACTCGCGCTGTTCGAGGCCCGACATTGCAATCGCGTGCGTAAACTTTGACGGACGTTTCTCCGGTGAATGGGAAGACAAAGTTGCGGAACAATTGCAAGATGAGAATGTCTCCAAGCTGTCAAGCGCGCTCGCAGAAAACAACACCCAACCGACCCCGCCTTTGGAAGGAATTTCTGTGATGCAACGTTTCGTGCAGCATCTTCGGGCTGCAAAGGCATTCGTGCAAAGTATGCTCTGGGACGTTGGTGCTCGAGGACAGCATCCAATTCAAGTTGGGGTGCGTGTGCGATCTCATCCAATGCTTGTCACGCGCTCAAAGCACACACAAATGCACACTGCCTACGCACCTGTTGCTGCGCGGCCTGTAACGCCTCAGTTTGACAATGTCTATAATGCAAAGCAGCATGTCATGACTGATCTGAGCTTCATTGGGGAGGGAGCCTGCTTGTCTGTGCCTTACAGCGGTTTCTGCGGTCTTGCGGTGCGCGCGGACGTCAATGGGGCTGAGGTGTTCATGAGTGCCGACGATTCCAGCCCGGAAACGTCTTTGCTCAATGTGGACACGACGACACGGACAGTGCGCAAGTCTCACGGGACGCATTCTGTTCGCTGGGCCTTTATTCCATCTTACAATCGCGCAGGCGTTGCCCTTTTAGACTACGACCGTGCCATTCCCAAAGACGGGGGCAGCCTACGCACGGTGGTATGCATCGTGGTACGCAGCGGAAAACAGTTTGATGATTATGTCGCTGCGTACGGGTCGGCCCATCTCGTGCTTGGGCTTCCTTCAAAAATGCCATCTAAGAAGCGACCGGGTGAATTCGTATTTGCAGACCGTGGAGGGATTGGTTTTGCCCGACTCTTCATCCAGCTCGCCGCCTCTCAGCTCAAGCTCAATTGGGTGTGGATCCTTGATGACAACGTGGACGTTTGCTACGAGCGAACTCTCGTTGATGATAGTGTACCCTTGCAGACTCTCAGGCAAGGCCCTGCACCTTGCACTTTTGCAACGGTGATGAAAGGAGTGGAGGCTATTGTCCAGAAACGCTCCGAGCAGTTTCATTCGAGACGCATGCACGAGTGGCCCCGGGCACTAGTTCGCGGTAAACCCGCGCCCCGAGCCGCCGCAGCGGCGCGAGCAACAAACACGGATCAGTTTATCGGTGGCGCCGAGAATTACGGCCTCATTGGCATTCGGCGAGATGCACAAGCTCGCCAGACGGAGTCCGAGCATCCGTTCATGATCTCATACTCGGTGTATTCATTCATTTACCTGAACGTCAAGAGCACCGTGAAAAAGGGCGTGTTTTTCCCTGTGAAAACATTTTGGGAAGACGTCGAGTTCAACCACCTTGTGGATGAGGCTGGTCTCGTTTGCCTCAAGGTGAATCGTTTCTTTCACCACAAGAAAAACCTCAAGCTTGGAAGCAGGCGAGCGAACCGCAAGATTATTGAGTCTCTTAGCTTTCCTGACGGTTTACGGCGTGCACTGGAACATTTTCGAGATACTCAGGGTGGTCTCAAGGCAATGCCGCCTGTTTCAGGACACATGAGAAGCTCATTCTCCCCGGCGGATCGCTGGGCATCTGAAGTATATCACTGGATTGATGGTTCTGGCAGACCCGGGCCCCACTCCATCCAAGTTTGCCTCGTGGAGGTTTCCAAAGTCAGCAGGTATAACACTCTTGCGTTGCATACGCCCCCTCATTTCTCCAAGCTCCTCATTGTGATTCGGACGTGCGACGAGGAGCACTTTCAAGAAGTTTCCGGGGAACTTTTGAGTGTCGGAGTGGTCGACCTGAAAGATCGCGTTGGCTGCAAGCTGTTTCTTCACAATGAGGCAGTCGTTGACACGCCTTTTGCGTGCCGCCTTATACTCGTTGGTTCTATGCCCGCAGATATCGCGAGACCTGTGCTCCAGCGGCGGCCATCATCATCAAGCTCTGTAGCCTCTCGGTCGTCTCTTACGTCTCTTGAGTCTGAGAAGCGCCGAGGTAAGAAACGCTCTTTATCGCAGGGCAGTATACCTTCGCAGAAACGCGCTCAAACTCCGGTGCGCCTCAAGCAGGAGTCGGCGTCTCGCAAACGATTCCCGCCCGATAACAATGACAATCGCACCGGCAAGCGGCAGCGTCCTGAGAAAGAGTTTGAGTCGGTCGCCACGAAGGAGGAGGTTAAGAGTTCGCACTCTTCGGCGATGGTGTCACCGGTCATGGAGAGGCAAAAAGAAGGACATGAACGCCTGCAAGTCACACCGGTGCCAACTCCCTCGAAAACAGACCCCGACGCCGAGAGTGACAGCCTTGATGACGGCATGCGGGAGGTCTGTCGAAAGTGTCTCGAAAAGGCCAAGAGTGGATCGATGAACCTTCCAGACAGCTATTTCCAGCATGCCGAAGAACAGCTCAAAAGGTGCAAGGGCTTCAAAGAGTTCATCAACAAACTCAGTCCCAGCGTTTTCAAGCGCGAAAGCTCGCTTGATGACGACGATGATAACGACGACGCACTGACTGAAGATGCAAAGACGTCCATAAATTCGCTCAAACAAGCGCTCAAGCGCGAGATGACGAAATTTCGGAAACATTCTGTGGCTGATAAAGGCAACCACGACGAGCCGAGCCAATCTAGTCCAGCAGCGCCACAAGCTACAAGCACGGAGGACGTGCCTTCCACCCCGCTACGAACACAGGCCCGAGGTACAAGTTCTCAGGTGAGCGCTCTTCAAGTGCCAACTCCCTCGGAAACAGTCCCCGACGCCGAAAGCGACAGCCTTGATGACGAGATGCGAGAGGTCTGTCGAAAGTGTCTCGAAAAGGCCAAAAGTGGATCGACTCCCCTACCAGACAGCTATTTCCAGCATGCCGAAGAACAGCTCAGAAGGTGCAAGGGCTTCAAGGAGTTCATCAACAAACTCAGCCCCAGCGTTTTCAAGCGCGTCAACGGCGACGCATTTAATGAGGGTGCAAAAACTGCCATCGCTTCGCTCAAATATGCGCTCAGACGCGATATTGATAGTCTCCGAGCGCAGCGCAATTACGAGTCACCTCAGGAGAGCATGAACGACCAAATGAGCACGAGTGCAGAAGCTCAAGACCGCAACGCTTCCGGGCCGTCGGAAAATAGGGTGGAAGCTGGCACCCCAGAGGCGAGTGAAGAGACAATGACAGAAGAATTGCGGAATGAGCTTCAGTCGTGTCTCGACCGAGCCAGAAAAAAGGAAGAGGAAAAGAGAAAGGAAAACAAGAAACTACCGCCAGAAGTCTTCCGCTATGCTGAAGAGCAGCTCGCGAATTGCAGAAACGGTGATGACTTCCTCACTTCACTCAACGTAACGAACGTCAACGAGGCGCTGGATATGAGCCAGTACGACGAGGGAAAATGGAAGGCTGGCATCCAAACACTGAAGCAGCCGCTCAGACGTAGGGTGCAAGAAGCAGCAGCAGCAGCAGCAGCAGAAGAAGAAGAAGAAGAAGAAGAAGAAGAAGAAGAAGAAGAAGAAGGACAAGAAGAAGAAGGAGAAGGAGAAGGAGAAGAAAGAAAAGAAGGAGAAGAAGAATCCAGTTCAGAAGCTCAAGACCGCAACGCTCCCGGGCCGTCAGAAAATAGGGTGGAAGCTGGAACCCCAGAGGCGAGTGAAGAGACAATGACAGAAGAATTGCGGAATGAGCTTCAGTCGTGTCTCGACCGAGCCAGGAAAAAGGAAGAGGAAAAGAAAAAGGAAAACAAGAGACTACCGCCTGAAGTCTTCCGCTATGCTGAAGAGCAGCTCGCGAAGTGCAGAAACGGTGACGACTTCCTCACTGCACTGAACGTAACGAACGTCAATGAGGCGCTGGATATGAGCCAGTACGACGAGGGAAAATGGAAGGCTGGCATCCAAACACTGAAGCAACCGCTCAGACGTAGGGTGCAAGAAGCAGCAGCAGCAGAAGAAGAAGAAGAAGAAGGAGAAGAAGGAGAAGGAGAAGAAGAAGAAGAAGAAAAAGAAGAAGGAGAAGGAGAAGGACAAGAAGGAGAAGAAGGAGAATCCAGTGCAGAAGCTCAAGACCGCAACGCTTCCGGGCCGTCGGAAAACAGGGTGGAAGCTGGAACCCCAGAGGCGAGTGAAGAGACAATGACAGAAGAATTGCGGACTGAGCTTCAGTCGTGTCTCGACCGAGCCAGGAAAAAGGAAGAGGAAAAGAAAGAGGAAAACAAGAGACTACCGCCTGAAGTCTTCCGCTATGCTGAAGAGCAGCTCGCGAAGTGCAGAAACGGAGATGACTTCCTCACTGCACTGAACGTAACGAACGTCAATGAGGCGCTGGATATGAGCCAGTACGACGAGGGAAAATGGAAGGCTGGCATCCAAACACTGAAGCAACCGCTCAGACGTAGGGTGCTAGAAGCGAAAAGCGACGAAGTATTCGTCTCGAGATACCGATATTACTGAGACACGGGCAGAAGCGCAACCAGAATGAAACGAGGAATTACTAGACGAAGAAGTGGAGAGAGGAGACGACGACGAAGAAGAAGAAGTAGCCACTCGCGAGGCCGAGGCGCAGTCAAGAAACCGCACGGAAACCGTGACACTTGACTCTGACATTTGGTCACGATAACTCGAGCGCCTGACGGACTATACCGAAAGGCTCAACAATGGCCTTCTTCCTCCCGATTTTCTCATCCAGCTGGATCAGCATCTATGGGCTCCTTCGACGAGGACCAGCGAAGACATGTTAAGGTGGATCAAGATTGCAAAAGTGAAGGAACTGTTGCCGGGCGCAGTGATGTCAGCAGAACGAAAAGACGAAGTCACAAATGGCCTTGGTACTCTTCGCAATGGCCTTAGGCGGGTGCTTCGGCCGTAAATTGAAATAAACCCCAAGAACTTTAACATTCATGTCAATACGTACTTGACCGACTATCACTTTCTTCCCGCTCAAGTCTAACTCATGGTACGCTAATGTATTATTGACGGATGCAGCATACTCATTTGGGTCATTCATGCAGGCTCATCCTCCCAGAGACATTCTTTCGAGTCCGGAGCGTCAAACTTCTTGACCGAATTATTATTTGCTCCAATAGTTCATGAGTTCAAGATGAGGGTCAAGACCAGCAACGTCATTGTTCGACCTTTTCGCACAAACGTAGGCGCAAAGATCTTTTAGAATTGCAGGAATGTTTCCATTCAGATTGACCTTCTGGTCAGTGGGACCCGTAAACTGGGGAAAAACAAAACAAAACAAAACAAATACGTCATCAACTCCTTTGCGAAACTTTTGTGTAAGGTATTGAGAACGAGTGTGTCAAAAAGCGGGACCCATGTGCCGCACGGAATATTGCGTCGCCTGCGCCAATCTTGCGTGATTGAAGAGTATAAAAGCGTCAAACTTGGGTGTTGGGGTCGATTTTCTGGGGGGGAGTGGAGGGTGCGAGTTCACTGGAGCAAGAGCAACGCCACGACGCATGAAGGTTAAAAGTTTGAGGACGTTGCAATCAAATAAAGGCACCCGCAAAGCAAATCGTGTCTCTGAGAGCGTCTTGTACAGTGGCTTACGGCACTGACTTTCGTCAACTATTCAGTCAACATGGGCTTCGTCATATCTTCCCGCACGTCGTCAACTCAAGAACCGAAATTACAAACGTTTGAAAACGCCGCTTTTCCCGCATCCGCAGTTGGTGGTCCAGTTGGAGTCTGGAAAGAGGATGCTGATCTCGTTGGGGTTGTACGATGAATATCTGGGCAAGTTATACTCGCGGAGACTCTTCATATGCTGGTCAACAATGCGAAGGACAGTGCCTTTAGCGCTCCCGGAACCCACAGTCCGCTCACACGTGCACGCATCAACAATATTACGCTGCGTAAAGTTGACGATCTTGTCGCGCCAATTCGTCCAATGTAGCTTTGCGTACATCGGAGGCACTTGCTTTGACTTGAGTGGGATGACGGCCTGATTCTCGAGGAGCTCCCGCAAGTTTGGTGTCAATGGTGTAGTCGCCTGCGTGAGTCTCCATCCAATAAAAAGTCGTAGCAAACCGACCTTGCTTTTGCGGGCGACAATTTCGTGGAGTATGTGCTCATGAAATATGAGCACATGGCCCGCCCGCACGTCGACTTGATGCTTTTTCGCCGCGTATATTTTCTTCTCTTCCTTGTCTTGCACGGTGCCAAAACCGGAGTGGCCTCTCACGCCCGAGTGGGACCCCGGAACGCACGAAAAGAATTGCGATTCGCTGTTGAAATTCCACCATCCTCCAAAGATGCAATCATCGTCCCGTGCATCTGGGGCTTCGTCGCGATGCCATGCCTCTGCGGAGGGCGTAGCGCCTTTGGGCCGCAGCATCATACGATCCACGAGCTGTTCAAGTTTCCATTGTTGTCCAGGGTTGCCGGTGAGATGCTTTCGTGCGTAGCTGGAGAAGAGCGGTACCAGTTCTGCCATGGCGTACATGCGAAGTTTACGCACGGTAGAGTTGTGAAAGGACGCTGGATTTCCAAGTGCCGAAAAGCCTCCAAGCACGTGCGAGTCTGCGTTGGGCTTGAATTCTGGAAAGTTTCGCACGTCTTCAAGAAGCGACTCTCGTAATTGGTCAAGGCGAGGGGGCGTCATCCAACTAAATCGCACGCAAACCCATCCGTTCTTGGCAAGCTCGTCTGCAGCCTGATCTGGCTCATACGCGAGGGGGTGGCAGGTCTCGTGCTCTCGTCCCTGGCGATGCAGGTTGATCTCGGGAGCCTCGAGCGCGTCAGACGGAGACGTGCTTGTGCCATCGGCAAGAGCGAACTCTTCTTCCTGTGTTGCGGGAAGCGAGGACGGCCAGTCTGCCATGGTTGAATTTGCGACCGTCGGCAAGGAAGCGACCTCGTCTTCGTGCTCTTTTTCTCTTCGAGCACGAGCCTTCTTCTTGCGTCGCTCTTCCCTCTCACGCCACTTTTGGCTTTTCTCGCTTTCTTCGTCCTTTTCTTCTTCTTCTTCGGCTTGAGCTGATGATGTTTGCCTCGCACTCTCCGTGCCTTCGACTCTGCGTGATTTTTTACCTTGTTTCTTGCGCTTCTCCTGTAGGTTACGATTCTGTTGCATGGTACCGCTCGTGGTGACGCTGGCATCGGAGGCCCTGGATAATGGCGCGCTCTCGCCGGCACTCTCCCCGACACTCATATGTGCACTCTCGCGAGCAGCACGAGAGCGCGGCGAGAGCGACGCCCCGTGCGCTCGTTCTTGCTGGCCTGACCAGCCGGCGAGCGACGCTTGGTTTTCCATATGAAGTTTGCCCTGGGAGCTGGGCTTTCTGTTCGCGCCGCGCGACTCCGAGCCGCCGCCGTCGCGCGGGTGATCCGCGCGGTCAAGGTCTTCAAAGTCGCTCGGAGGGAACGTTTCCGTTTCTTGCGTGTCCATGACGATGCCAAGACCTACTGCGCTCAGTGCGTAGTGTACTTAGAGGCGACCGCGCGTCTCGCCACGCGAACCCGAGAGCTGGCTGAGGAACCCGAGGATGTTGCGTGAATGCGTGGCACCCATTCCCCACGCGAGGATCGATCG
The DNA here is from genome assembly GCA_003116975.1 of Aurantiochytrium sp. KH105. Taxonomy (NCBI): domain Eukaryota; class Bigyra; order Thraustochytrida; family Thraustochytriidae; genus Aurantiochytrium; species Aurantiochytrium sp. KH105. Next base: position 56,060 of record BGKB01000182.1, read on the forward strand.
ACGCTGCCCAACTTTCTTCGCCAGGGCGCGCAACGCCTTTTCGATTCGGGTCAAGCGTGACTGACTGCGAGTTGACATTTTCCACTCACGTAGACATCAATAAAACGACATCATAATGAAGCTCTTGGGCTGAGTCGGCGATTGGCAGAAGATTTCCAAGCGTCGGAAGTGACTTCAAACAGACATATCCCGATCCCGACGTGGGCATCCTCGCAAGCAAGACGTGCCTCAGAGCGTGGTCGCGGCATAGAGGTTTTGTATCGAGGCAATGAGAGCGAAGATAGCCAATTGCTCTCTTTTCGCGTGCTGCAGCATGTGTTCGAAAGCAAATTAAACCCATCTTCTTTGCTAGTTTAGCCAGTTTCTTTTTGCAGAAATAGTAATCGATAAGAGCTCGGACTGTGAAGAAACCTTTCCGAGGGCAGTCTACGCCAAGTGCACCGTTTTCTGAGCATTTGGTCCGCGACATCCACAATCAAGAGTCCAACTTGAGTTTGGAAGCAGAATGCTGACTTCGCGTGGAGAGTATTCGGGGTACATGTCCAAGCCGTATTCCTGGAGACTTGACATGGGGTTCGCAACAACGCGAAGAATGGAGGGATCTGATCCAGTCGCCTCACGATCTACCTGGCAGCGATCGGCAATGTTATTCTGAGTAAATTCGACGACCTGCTTCGAATGAAAGGACCAATGCTGATTTTCGTACATGAGCGGTGCCTTTCCGGATTTAAGGTTGATCACGGCCTGACTCTGCAGACTCTCTCGCAAACCCTGTGTCAAAGGTCCATTTTCTGACCTTGTCAGCCTCCAGCCCATGAAGAGTCGCACGCCCGGGGCTTCCGTTTTCTGCTCAATGTGGTCGTGGAAAAGCAAAATTTGACCCGGTGGGACATCAACCGTTCTGCTCGGCCTGTTCGAACGTGCAGGTTGCCGATTCGTGGAGTTATGTCCGCTCTCGTGAAGGTGCGAGTTCTCTTTGAAGGAAAATTTTTGATTCTCCCCGCTGAGGTTCCACCAGCTTCCAAAGATTAGATCCCCATGACGAGCGTTTGCGTCGACTTCATCCACGCGAAAATTTCTTCGTCTCGATACTTTGTTTTGCGGTGGAATGACGAGACGATCGATGATCTGCTCGAGCTTCCATGGCCGAGATTCATTCGGAGAAATTTGGTTTCTTGCATAGCTCTTGAAGAGGGGCACAAGTTCAGCCATGGCGCTCATGCGAAGATCGCGGACGGCCTTATTATGGAATGAAGCTGGGTTGCTGAGCGCGTACATTGAGCCCAAGGCATACTGCGTCGCGCCATCTCGGAACTCGGGAAACCGCCGTGCCACTTCAAGTACCGCCTCGAGCTTTTGTTCACGTACTGCCTCAGTCATCCATGGGACGGGAACCAGCAAGAACCCTTCGAATTCTAGCTGGCGTGCGGCGTCGTCTGGGGTGTACCCAAGTCGGTGGCAATCGCGATGTCCTTCTTCATCAGAACCATCTGAATCTCCTCCGTCTCCTCCAAAACCGCCCGGTTCTCCTTCTCCTCCTCCTCCTCCTCCTTCTCCGGATTCAGAAAATTCAGAAGACGAGGAGGACGATGACGAGGACGAGGATCCTTCTGTTCTTACGACAGCCGTCGCGCTATCTTGTGCTGCGTTGAGAGCTTGCCGGAATTCGCCAACGGTGCTCTGCGAGCCGAAGCCAGACATTTCTTGCGAAAGGGACGTGGAGGTCTGCGTCGAAGGTGCAAACGTCGATGCCGACGCAACTTCGTCGGCATCAGTTCGCGAGCGCTTCTCCCTCTTCACATCGCAATCGGTCACACTGGCTGCTGTCGAGCCGCGCTCAGGTTCCAGGTCCTCGTCGAGCTCTGCGACGTCGCTCTCGCGTTTCAACATTCTGCCACGGTCTGTTCCCTCCATCGCTATCTCCTTCTCCTCCTCCTCTCTCTCTCGCGCGCGCGCGCACGCAGCAACGAAGCGTGTCCTCGCGCGCCCGGCTCCTCGCGCCCCTTTCAGCTCCTCGCTCGCGCCGCCCGTTCTGGTTTTGCACTCGGTGCTCGCGCGCTAGTACTTTCAGACTCCGTCCAAATGGACTTGTGTCACGATTTCTCCCTTCTCCTTCCCCCTTGACCGACGTGACCTTTTGACCCAGAAAGCCGCAGAAAGTGGGAGAAAGAGTCTCTTCCGGGGCGGCGCAGGACGGCGCGAGCATGGCGAGCAAGGTCGGCGGGTGGAGGGGGGAAAAGCAAAAATGGATTCCGACCAAGGACGCGTCGTCTCGTCTCCGTTCAGGGTCGTGCTCCGGTTGACCCTCCACAGAAACGGAGACAGACAGACGCTGAGGACTCGGAGACAAGCTGGATTGTTTGTGTGTATACTCACCAACTACGCGCAACGAACGATTGGCCATAGTAATCAACTTCTGAAAAGCCAATTCTGGACCTCGTGAACTTGACAACACAGCTGCCCTGGCTGAGCGGTCATCTTACGTGCTGCTGTCCCATCCTTTCTGCTCGCCCTCGACAAGGTTGTCGGGGCGACCCGCGTTTGTCGTCAATTCTCGGATACTGAAACAGACTAACCGAGGAAATGATCGTAAACAAGTAAATTACGAAAGAGTGAAAAAGCGGCACGCGCCGCCCAATTGATCTCCTAACTGCATCGACGTACACGCGGAGACGCATCGCGAACGCAGAGACCGCGAGCCCTGGGCGCTTCGCGCCGGCAGACCACCTACCTCGCCTCCTTCCCTCCTCTCGCATCCCTTGGTCCACCTCGCGCTCCCCCCCGCCCCCACAGACTCGCGCGGTGGCGCGCGCACAGATCGACCGCGCAGACGCGAGCGTGCAAGATGGCCTTCTTGGGTGACGATGTTTTCGACAAACTCGCGGCCCAGGAGGAGCCGCGCGGCCCCATGGTGCCGTCGAGCGACCTCTTTCCCGCGTTCGACTCTGGCGTAAACGATTATACTCCCCCCTTTACAACGTCGGCGTCCAAGCCCGACGGCCTCGAGACGGTGCTCGATATTCTTTCCCTGGACACCGCGGGCGCTGGTGCTGGTCCAGCCAACGTTCATCCCGAACCGACACCTGCGCCGCCGCCCGCGGGGGAGCTCTTTGGCACGTACTACGCATTGCCACGCTCCGCTCCGTTCGGCAGCGACCTCGGCAGCGGCCAAGCATCCTCTGCGGCTCCAGCCCCATTTCGTCCTCCTCTTCCGCCCACTTCCTTCGACCATCACGGCAACAACACCACCCCTGCCGTCTCCATGCCAATGTCAGTGCCGCAGCCTCCTACAAAGCATGCTGTTCAGCTGGCGTCGTCGTCGCAGGCCAGCGACATGCCCAAGAATGATGCTCCGCCGGTTCCGCTCGGAGATGAGGCCATTCTGCAGCAGCGCGTTCCCAAGAAACCGCGGTCACGCCGCACCAAGCTCACGCCTGAGGAACGCGAGGCGCGCCGCAAACAACGTTTGATTCTCCGGCGTCAACGCAAGTCTGTTCGCGAAAAGGCGCGTCGCAGCAAAGAAAACGATTACTATGAGGAACTCGCCGACCTCGTTGGCCTCCCCAAGGAGAACCGCGATAAGGCCACCATTCTCATGGCTGTCATCAAGGCCATCGAGGAAGAAGGCGGCGAGGCCTCCGCAGAGATGCTCGAATCTGCCGCACAGGCGCGCGCCGAGCGGTCTGCGGCGAGCAAGCCGCAAACACAGAGCGAATTTCCCTCGCACATTCCGGACGTCATGTCGCCCATGGACTGGGACCACCCTACGGCCATCAAGGACGAAATGATGGCCTTTGACGAGGTCGAGGAGCTGGCGCAAATCAACGACGACGCCTTGCCTCCGCCCTTGCTCGCGCCGCCCATGCCTACAACCGCCGACGATCTTCCGCCGCCTGTCTCCTTTTAAGCGTTGGGGGCGATCTTTATCTGCGGCGTTTGTATTTGTCTATGTGTTGTTTGCTGAGTTTGCTGTACGCTTGCGTGCTCGACCTGCCACTGCCCCGCTTCCTCATGTTCATCTTAGCCTTTAACCGGGTAATCAATCTATCAAAGACTTTACTCTTTCATTGTGTTATTCCTTATGGCTTTGCGTTGCTTTGCTTTGCAAAGCTCACAAGAAAGACTCTTGTGACGTGTAGTTGCGAGCAAGACGGAGGTATTGAATTGCAATGATCATTCGTAATCAATGGCAAAGGAGAGAATCATGAATAGGTTGAGCTTATTATTTTTCTGTTCGATCTTCAACGAGGCGAGAGAGGCTTCTTTTCTTCTTTTCTCTCTGCCCCTTGTCTCTTGATTCTTTTGTTCAAATGATAAAGTCTGCAAGGTCATTGCCCTCATGCGACCCGCGCTCTGACGTACTCCAAACTTGGTCCAGACGCAGTGGTTCAAAGTTATCCATGCCAGACTCGGGCAGCGCCGTAAGACTCCGATGGCTCGAAAAAGAAGTACGCCGCCACGAGCTCAAGTCAAAGTAGCTCGCGAGAGAGTCCGCTCGCTTGAGTTCTTCGGTCTTCTTGCCGCATTGGCCAGCGATCTCGGCCTTCTTTGTCGTTCTCACCGCTTCATCAGATATAGACATGTTCTTGCTCCAAGCTGCAGCATTTAGTTCCAAGGGCGGAGAGCGACCCTCGCTTGCAAGCGAATTGAGACGTTTCAAAAAGGTACTGCTGCGACCTTCATCTTTACCAAGGCTCGCGTCTTCTTGCCAGTGCTTGTCTGCAAGGGCACTTACGTGGAAAAAGTCGGCGTCTGCATCGTCGCTTGTGATCTCGTTTTCTGGCACGCACGAAGCCTGCGAATCCGTGTCGTAGTCTTTGTCGTTCTCTGTGCAGGGAGCATCCATCAGCACAAAGGCGTCTCCTGGGATAGCGTCGTGCATGTCGAGAGTGTCGTCGAAGCCAAAGAGCTGCGACGGCGGCTGCGTCGGATTCGAGACAAAGAGCTGCTTGGCAGAGACAAATGTCGAGCATGATGAGGATGGAGCGGTAGTGCCTCGCACTCTCGCGGCCGCTGCCAATGAGGATGACGAGGACGGAGACGCGGGGGGCGGAGAGGGCGTCACGCAGTGATTGCGAATAATATATTTGGAACGCGGCGAGTCCGTCGGTGCATAACGAACCGCTTCCTTCTCGCTCGAAGCTTCGCGTTTCAAGTCGGTCAGCTTCGTCATTGGTCCTTTGGATGCTTTGCGTTGCTTGCGAGAAACGCAAGGCGAGAGCGGCGCGCTTCGCTTGCGAGCGTTGTGAGCACTCAGCCTGGCGCACGTTTGATTCGCTTGCTTAACTGGTGCCAGCGGCGTGCTCTCCACCTTAACCATCGTCTTAGCCCCGGCAAGCTTGAACCAACGAGGTTCTTCGAGCGGACCAAGGAACTGCGGTTGCTGGTCCAGCATGGGATACCCATGATCAGGCGCCTCGTTCTCAGAAATGCCACAGACTTTCAGAAATGGAGTCATGTACGCTCCGAGGCAAGCCGATGACAAGAGTTTGGGCGTGAACACCTGCAAAAAGCCGTCTATGACACGATGAACCTCTCTGCGTCGTACGCGCTCGATATCGCGGTGCACCTTGCGCAAAAGCCTGCGTTTTGTCAGAACGAGGAAATAGGCAGACGTGGTTCCCGCCACGTGCGAGCATCGCGAGCGAATAACAAGCTTGAACCTGGCCTGCTTCAGGTGCTTGGAGCAAATGCCTTGCACGCGAAAAAATACTTGTCCACTCATTTTATCCTTGGACAGCTCCATCGTCGACTTTTCGGGGCGCAGGTCCAGGAACTTATCGAATGTTTCGCGCGAACCTTCGGCGCACAGACCAAACTTCAGTCTGACCTTCCCCAGCGACTCGAGCGCGTCCAGGCTCCGGCACCGAAGCACAAACGCCACTCGGAGCAGGTACGTTGCGATGGGGCCTTCCGCATTGCAAAAGACCGCCTCCGGCTGCGCCACAATCTCCACTCGCGCCATGCTCCGCGCCGTCGTCATTCTTCTCCGCGGGACCCGAACTTTCTTCAGAAAGTTCGCAAGTCCTTTCACGAGCGCTCTCAATCTTTTTCTGCGGTTCCCAGTCTCGCTTCGGCCCCGGTCTCTCCTCCTCGCGCCGTGGCCGGCGGGCGGGCGGGCTGGCGGGCGGGCGGGCTGGCGGGCGGGCGAGCTAGCGTCTCGACGCGCGAGCGAGCGTCTGCGAGCCTGCGAGCTAGCGCGCCGCCGCTGCGTGTCTCTCCGCAAAGCCGCGCGCGGCTGGCTGGAATGTCGTACCGTCGCCTTCCTCCGCTCCCGCGATTCTGGTTTGCTCTCGCGGCGAGAGCGGCGAGCGAGAGCGCACTCGCGGCTCGTTTCCCTGCATTCCCCGTTCAAACGTTTAAAATTCAAAAGTTTCCCCCGGTTTCCCCGGCGCGTTCTCGTCAGAGCACCTACGTAACAAAGCGAACGCGGGGAAACGGAAAAACTGCCGCCGCGGGTTCCGGTTCCGGACACTTTCGGCACGCGCGGCTGGACAGGAAGGAGGGAGCGCGTTCTCTCCGGCACGGCGGTGGCGACTCGTAGCACCCGGAGAACAACGGCGCGAGCCAGTCCCCCGGGTGCCACAGTGTGTGGTGTCCGATCGATTTACCGCAGAGGTGCTGCACAATGCGACCGCAAAGGTGCTGCAAGAAAACAGCAACCAGAAAGCAGCCACCAAGGTGTCCGTCCCTACAGATGGCCGTTGCTGCAAGTAAAATCAATAACAAGGCTTCTCTACACGTGGTCGGTGCTGCAAGTAAATGCAACCACCTAGTATTGTCTGCAGATGGCTGGGTTCTGAAGGTGAATGCGGCCACACTAACAGTGAGGCTTTTCTGCAAATCATCTCTCAGCTCAGTCCATATCATGGGTAACTTGCGCGCAATGGCAACCACGAAACGAAGCTGTACAGGTTTGCACCAAAGCAATCGAGGTTTTTTAAAAAGATAATGATCTTGATGATGATACTTATTGGGCGACAACCACAAGAAAGATTACACATTCATGCCATGACGTTGACGATGATGACGCATGCTGACTGATAATGCTGACGAAGGGCGGCATGGTGATCATGCGATACGACACATGCCTTCACAATGCTCGGTGCTTTGTTTCTGCTCTTCTTTTTCTTTTACTTTTTCTCTCAAAAGTTCTTAAACCATGCAGAGATGGGGATCTTCTCAAGAGTTCCCGAGTCAATGGCCTCCTCACGCGGAGTAGGCGTGGTCAAAATCTCCTGCAGGGCGTTCTGCGCAGCCTCGTGAAGCGGCGAGGGAAAGGTTCCAGTGCAAATGGCGTCGAAATCAACCTTGGCCAGAAACGGGTGCTGACGCGTGTCCTCGAGGTTGGAAAGGCGGCGATCCGGCGAGGGCTGAAGAAGATCGTGAAGAAAGTCGCGAGCCTCCTTGGAGAGCTCTTTGGGCAAGTCGAGCGAGTTCGGGTCAAAGTTCGTGATCTGCGAAAAGAGGTCTGTCTCGTTAAAGGGCAACTTTGATGTGAGCATTTCATAGGTGAGAATGCCCAAGGCCCAAAAGTCAACCTCCAGGCCGTGGCCCGCGTTGAGCACCTGCTCAGGAGCAACATAGCCTGGATCTCCGCACATGGTAAAGGTGCGAATACTCGTATCTTCCATGTACTTTCCGCAACCAAGATCTGCCAGAGAAACGTAGCCTTGCGAGTTGAGCATGAGCGTTTGCGGATTGATCGAACGAGCGAGAATATTGCGCTCGTGCAGACGGTCCAAAATGACAACAATATTAGCAGCCACAAAACGAACCACATCCTCCTCAAGGGGCTCTGCCATGAAGTCGTGCAGCGTACCGCAAGCAACGCCCGCAAGAGCCACGTGCAGGCCATCGTGGCCTACAAATGTCTTGAGAATGGGGAAAATCGGCTCGTACACATTGACCGAGGCGCTTCCACCCGCGCCGGAGCGGCCAAGGTTGCTGAGGCCACGCGAAATACCTTGCGACGCACCATCGTGGCTCCGACGCGAAGAATCAGCAATGAGCGAGGGTAGCTCCTCGACAGCGGCAATGGGTAGGAGCGCGCGGTCGCGAAGTGGCATGTTCTCCGTTTTCGCAGCCATCACGGCCTTGCGATCAAAGGATTTCAGCGTGCAGGGGGACTCCGCGCCGCGGACGTTGACGACGCGGTAGCGAATCGTGTCCGAAGTGTGAATCACGGCTTTGGGCGTCACGCCCTCGAGCGGAACGTCAAATGGAACGCCGGCCGCGGCACAGCGAATGGGCATATCCGCAGCTGCCAGACTCTCGAGCTCGCGCTTTCGCGCATGGCGCGCAATGATGTCCCCCAGGGGACCGAGCACCTGCTCGAACGAATTTTTGCTAATGTAAAAGCAAATGGTCTTGCCCACCGAGAGCACGCTCGCGGCACGGGGCTCGGCATTGAGCAATGAGCGTTCGCCAAAGTAGCTACCTGCCTCGAGCCGCATCACCTCCTTGCCCTTGGACGGATCAATCTTGGCCGGATCTGTCTCTTCGGAGATCAGACATCGCACCCCGCCTTCCTTGACAATGTACATTGTGTCGCCCATGTCGCCCTGCTTGATGATGGTCTCGCCATCGTTGTACGATACTTCCGACACTTGATCCGCAAGACGCTGGAGCTGGCCCTTGCCCAAGGTCTCCAAAATCTTGACCGTGCGAAGGACGCGAATCAGCTCCTTGTTCGGGCGCTTGATCAGGACACGCCGGAATGTCTTGCGACCCAGAGCCCAGAGCTGGCCGTCTGTCTTGGCCACCACCGAGGCCGCACGGGGCTTGGAATACATGAGTGCGAGCTCACCAAAGGAAGGGTTGCCCACACTGCCGGCGCGCGAGACATATGTGTGCACCTTGCGCTGTTCCTCGGAACCTTCTTGTTTGAGAAAACAGTCGTACTCGCCGGACCCAACCACGTAAAAGTTGTCACCGTGCTCGCCTTGCGAAATGATCGTCTCCCCCGCCTTGACGGGCTTTGACTCAAAGGCTGCCAGAACCTCATCGAGCTGCATCGGGTTGAGGTGCTGAAACAGAAAGTTGGTCGAAATCGCCATTTTGATCTCCTCAATCTCCTCGGCAGACTTGGGCGGCCGCTCCGACTCGGCGTCATCATCGTCTTCCTCCTCCTCTTCAAAGACGGTCGATGCTTCGATGAGCGCGCGCTTCGTGCGCGACATTTCGCGCCGCACAGGACGATTCTGCTTCTCCATTGCCAAGAGGGCGTCGTAGCTGCGAAAGGAGCCCGTAGCCGATAAGGTCATGCCGATCTCCGGGCTGCGTCCCGAGGTTAAGTTATTCAAGCCCACCTTGGCAGCCTCGTGGTGCTCCGTGAAAATGACAATGGCCGTAATATCATCGGTGCGCACTTCATAGTGCAGCCACAACTTGTACGACTCAGTCACAAGAGCGCGCGCTGCCTCATAGGGGTCGTCGAACTTAGCAACCATGTCCACCACGGTCTGCGACGAAAGGAACTCAAAGACGCCGTCACTGGCGATGACAATAAAGCGGTCGTGCGGCGTCAATTTCCGGCGAAGGACTTCCGGGTTTGGGCAGCACCCAATCGACTCGGCCATCTCGTCGCCAAGACTCCGCGTAAAAGCAACGCCGGGGCACCCCTTGTTGGGAAGCCACAGGCGGGGTGGATCGCCGCCGTCGTCCTCCTCGTCGCCCCATTCCTCGACACTCGGATCATAGGGCTTGTAGCCCTCGAGCTGGTCCATGGTCATGACGACCGCGCCGGCCTGTCTGCATCGATCGCGCTCGTCCGCGCGGTACGGCGTCTGATCGGCGCTGAGCGGCTGCGCCATGATGCGTCCCCCACCCATGTCAGACGCAAGGATCGCCCGAGAGTCACCCACATTGGCCACAATCACATCATCCTCTACAAAGAGGGCAGAGATGCATGTTGTCCCTGCGAGCGTGTCATCAAAAAAGGTGGGGCCCTTGCGCTTGCGCTTTTGCTTGTGCATCTCCTTGTTCACCTTGATCAGCGAGTCTTCAAAAGCGGTTTCGGGAGCCGAGCGTAGCTGCTTGTGATGCAGCATGCATTTGCTGAATTTGTCGACGGCATATGTGCTGCATTCTGTGCCGTAGCGCCCATGACCGTCAAAGACGCCGAAAAGACTCAAATCAGGGTACTTGGGTCCCAAGTCTGGTGCCACCAAGAGGTTGTCCTGGTTCTTTTTGCTCAGATCCTCGGGGTAAAAGCCGCACTGGCACACCCAGCCGTACCGCAAGGTCAGCACGGGTGACTTGGACTTTGGCCCGTTGCTCGACGCACCCGTTGCGCCTTCTTCCTCGCCCGATGCCGCCGCGTTTTCGCCCTCGAAACGATAAATTTCCCGGATTTGTGCTTCCTTGGACGATCGCGTGCGGCCGGATACTTCGAGACGGCTAATGGCCAAGAACTTTTCGTCTTGCGTGAGTCCATCCTCCACGTCAGGTTCCGGTGCCGTGCACTTGTCGAGCGTCTCCGGGATCAGGCTATGCGCGAGATCTTCAGCGCTCGACTTGGCCGCCTTGAGTTTCGCCACCGGAATCGGTTCATCGCGGTTATCCATCGTGGCTCTCTACTTGCTATCTCGCCACGACGCGATCTGCGCCCTGTTGTGTTTTGAGGTTGTGCCGCACGGCTACGGACTGCGCTGCACGGCCTCCGCGCAGCGGGTTCTTCTCCTCGCCGCGCGTTCAAACCCTGGAAATCTCTCTTGGCCGTCCTGCGCCTGCTCCGCGCGGCGCTGGCGCTGGCGCTGGCGCTGGCGCTGGCGCTGGCGCTGGTGCTCGCGCGCGAGGCCCGTGCGCGTGCTCGCTGCGCGGCTCTGCGCGAGACCCGTGCGCGCCGCGAGACCCGTGCGCGAGGCGGCCTCGAGAGGGCGCGGCGGCGAGCGCGTCGCTCGCTCCCCGTCCTCTCTCTCGCTCGCTCGCCTCCCTCCGCTCCGCGCGCGTCGCGCCGGGCGAGCGTGCGTGCGAGCGTGCGTGCGAGCGTGCGTGCGTGCGTGCGTGCGCGCGTGCGGTCTCCCGAGCGCGCTCGCGTGCGGTCTCCGAGCGAGTCTGCGCGCGGGCGCGGGCGTCGGCGGCGCGGCTTGCGCCTCGTCGCTGCTCTGTTTAGCGTTTTGAGGAGATCAAGAAAGGGCAGAGGAAGGAAGGAAGCAAGCACGAGGAAAACAACGAACGAATGATCAACGATCAATCTTGATCGGACGATCGATCGATCGATCGATCGATCGAACGAATGGAGGCCGCCCTCTTCAGAGATTTTGCGCGCGGCTCGCAGCGACAACAAGCGAAGCAAGCGAGGAAGCCGACGCTTACTGTCGCGGAGGACGAGGACGAGGACGAGCCTGGGCAGGAAATCTTTGGCGTGCCTGGCTAAAATCGCAACTTGACCTCGATTGTGGCCGAGGTCGAAGAAATGTGATCAATCTGCGCGCACTCGCGTCGCCCGACCGCAGAGGCGGCAGGGAGGGGGAGCGCGGAGGCGCGCGAGAAGCGCGAGGGGCGAGCTTTGTGCAGCCTTGCGCGCAGGGTCCGCGGCCAGACCTCCGCGCCGCGTCGCAGTACACACGAGCACTGCGGGGCGAAGGCGCCCAAGCCTACAGCAAGAAACCACGACGCGTGCTGACGCACCCTGAACGCCAACGAAGTGGCTAGCTCGCTACCGCTTTCGAGGCAACCTCCGCCAGGAAAAGCAAAGGCTGCGCCGTCCAGTGCTTTCGAAATCGTCCAGGCAGGCATCTATCTTCGCTCCGAAGCAAGCAAGCCTGACCTCCTCTGAGGGGCTGCCTCGCAACGCATCTATTCATTGTCTCTCGTTTCTAGGGAGCGACCGAGCACGAAGCGAACGAGCGCTCTCTCCTGGGGGCCCTCGCCCACAGCCAATCGCTCGCCTCGCAACTGACAAAATGTTCGCTCGTTCGTGGTAAGCTAGCTAGCTAGCTTGCTTGCGTGCATGCTTGGGGCGGAGATTAGATTACCTTCGCAGCAAGGCCACCAACACAAAATAACTTGTTTTCGAGACCGTAAACTCCGTCGCAGAGACGGCGAGATCTCCGCTGCAGCTGCTCTTTCACTCGCGCCTTGACTGGCTGTGGCATGCAATAGGTCCCTCCGTCTAGCAGGCCGCAGCCGACAGCGAGTCCCCTGGCGCGGGGACCTGAACTTCATTCCATTGAAACGGATCTCGCGCGCACACCCCTTTCGTGCTCTCTGTTGCCTTGCCGCGGTCTGCACAACGCACGCTCGTATTACGAAAGATGCAACTTATCGTAGGATATCCTGCGTCAAGGCGTGCAAGATGCAGATTGCCACAGAATATACTGCATTCTTTTACAAAAGGCACGTAGTATCGCAGTATATACTGTAACATATAGAATACCGCAGCCGCTGCCGCATGATGATGAGGATGTTGCCTGCGCACTGCAAGATCGATCGATCGATCGGGCAGGGCAGTACAACTTTGTCGACGTGGAGGGCCGCACGGTCACCTGCTTCGGTCAGTCGCTGGCTCCGGTCGCTGTCTGCGCGGTATTGAGCTGGCAGCGCGCAGAGAGCATCGTGCTCCCTCGTCGCGAACGAGCAAGCGATCGAGCCCAGGAGCGCCTTGCGTTTTCGGAAGGAGCACCACCACCCGCGCCAGCAGCATCATGTCCTCCGTGCCCGTACAGCGAAAGAACGCCAAGGGCGCAGCAAAGCAGCAGCAGCAGCAGCAGTCTCAAGCCGCCGCAAAGGCTGATGAAGCCATGACGGCCAAGGCAGAGGGACCCTACACGGACCGTATGCTGCAGGGCGCCATTTTCGTAGCCGTGGCCGTGCCGTGGCTCATTCTCGTTGCCCTTGAGAAGCAATCCCCCCAAGAGTTGGCGCAGAATCTCGTCAAGGACCTGCACATCAAACAGGCAATGAACGAACGTGGATTTCTTGACGACCCGCGCTTCTGGTACATTGTGGCTGCGCTCTCGACCCCTCACGTCTTTTACTTTATCGTCTGGACCAACGCAAGCATCTTCTATCGGCTCGTCAAGCCCATCGGTGAGCCTTTTCAGGTCTTTGCTTTGATGGCTCACGGCATCAAGGCCTTTCAAGCCTGCGCTCTCGCCGTTTGGTACTTTGGTCTCGACTATTGGTTGTCAACCGACAACCTCGTTGAACTTCCGCACGAGGCCTTGACGTTTCTAGGTTCCCGAAGCACGGCGCAGCTCATTCTTGCCGGCGAGCTCTTCATGCTTGGCCAGCTCTTCAACGGCGGTGTCTACCAGTCGATTGGCGAGGCTGGCGTTTATTACGGTTGCCGCCTTGGGCAAACCGTTCCTTGGGTCTTTGGATTCCCCTTTAGCGTGGTGCCCCATCCCCAATACCTTGGTGCGACAGTGTCAATCTGGGGCGGTGTCCTTCTTTGTGCTACTTCTGCCTCTGTGTCGGCGGGCATCTATGCCATTGGCGTGATCATGACCGTCTTTTACTTTTTCTCTTCCATGGTGGAGCAGCACCTGTGAAAAGGACCTCGCCAAAGGTAAAAGGAAATCAAATTTTGCCCTCCCAAACCCACTTCCTAACCCCCCTTTTCCTTTTTCTCTTCTACAATTCACTTGTCCCAATTGACGCGACTCATATGTTTGGCACAACATGGCTCTGAAAGCTTTTATTTTTAAAGTCTCCACGCCCTCATTTAAACTCCACAAGTTTTCATCCCAACGTTGCAAGCTTCCACGCATTCTCCACAAATTTTCGTCAAGTCGATTTCCTTATATGTCTCGTTCTCCAGCTAGGTCTAGCCCCTCGTTAGAATGGATGAATAAATCACAACCTCTCTATCGCATCGCTCAATGACTCGGGACACGGTACGATACGCTACAAAAGATGGACCTTTGAGTTTGCCCGACTGCCAAATACATGATTACGACCGCTTGTGCTTGCGCGTGCGCGGCGGTCTCGCAAAGACGTCGGCCTGCGTATCAGTGGAAACTGACTCTGACGCCAGGGTCCCCGAGGGCTCCGTGCGCTTAGTAGTCAAATCAATTGTACTGGGCAAAATATCGCGGTCAGAGCCTCGCTTGTCGCGCTTCTTCTCTCGCGCCGTATGACGGGCTGCACGAAGTTCCAAGACGCGGCGCTCCCATGCGGTAGAGTGTTTCTTGTAAATTTCGAGCGCAGCCCGCGCATCCACGTACGGGTCATGCTCACCATCCTGAATGACCTTGCCAAGTTCGTTTAGGCAGAGATCCCGTAGCTTGGCCGCATGCGTGCGGCCCGTCTCCGCATTCACGCGACGTAGCGGCGCATACAGGGCCGTGTCGCGCAAAAGCGAGCGCGGGTGCTTCAACATGAGGACTTCAAGATCGCTTCGAAGTTGATGACCCACAAGCATTTTGCCGCGCACCAAATCAGCGACCTCAACCTGAACCTCCCAGAACGAGGGCGCTCCCTTGAGATCGCTGGGCCGAATTCCACTAAACTGTGTCCGGTAGTTGGTCACTTCCTCCATCGGCTTGCTGTACCTATCTAACATAACCTCGCCGCGCTCGTTCACTACACATACACGCGCAAGTCTACTCTCGTCGCTGGTGCCCACGCCGACCATTTCGCAATCGAGAGCCACCATTCGCGCTTCCATGGACTTGGCGTTCCTTCGTGTCCAGTCGATCGAGCTGCCATATGTTGCAGACTCGTCAGCGCCCGGCCGGTCGCGCTTTTGCTGTCGCCTCTTCGCTGCCGCAGAAGACGAAGACGACGAGGACCTCGCGCCATCGCCCGCCACGCCCTTCTCCAAGAGGGCGCGCCAGTTCGCGTCGGGGCCTGCGGCCTTGGTGGCAGTAGCAACCTTGGCCTTCTTCGCTTCGAGCTGCTTTTTCTTTTGCTGCTTCCGCTGCAACTTTTGCTTTTTCGCCTTTTTCGCGCTGGCGCTGCCGGACTTCTTCTTGACTGCCATCGTGCTCGCGCTCGCGCTCGCCTTCGCCTTCGCCTGGCTCCAGGTCCCTCGCTTCTCCAGCGCGCGAGCACGCAAAGGCGCGTAGCGGTCCCTCTCGAGAGAGCTCTCAATGTCTGCCGCTCTCGTCTCTCTCTCTCGCGCGCGCGCGCGCGAGCGCAGCAGCACCGCCAGCGACCGCACGGTCCTCTGCGTACGCCCCCCCGCCCTCGCTCCCGCGCACGGGCTTCGCCGCGCTGGGTCTCTCGTGCGCGAGTCGCGCTCCGGTTCTGCTGCTCGAGGCCTCGCAGCCACCACCAACTTTGGCGGGTCTAACAGCGTAAGTGGCCCCTAATGAGTCCTACACCTGGCCAAGCCGTCGCACGTGGGCAGTCAGACGAGCAAGACCATGGACGTGCTCGCGTGTGATGAGGCCGCGCGATGTTTCGCACGCCTGAGCAGCAGTGACAAAGGCGACGAAAGGTGATGATGGCGACGAACTTCTCTTGCAAATGGCTCGAGGTCATAGATGTGCGAGCCTTGATGTGCGCGCAAGAGCGTCGCGGAGTACGGGCACGGCCACGATGGCGTCAAGAATGCCTTGCTCGACGTGCCAGTTAAGTTAGTGAGAAAAATTATCCTTTAGAATTTAACATCGACAAGCGCGATAGAAGAATCGGGGCGCGCTTGTTTGGTCGCGACAACGACAACACATTTCGTTGACGCTTACCAGAGCTGGTGCTGGCCTGCGCTGTTGCCCGTACGGTTCTTGCCAGCACCGCGATACTTGTGATGCCACAAGCATCCGAGGCAGCACACGGCAAGAGCGACAAAGGCGAGGGGAATCGCAATAATGACGGCCATGCTCAGGCCGTCATCGCACTCGCCCACCTCGTCCGGCAGGACCAGCGTCGACACATTTTCCGTCGCGGAGATATCGCCACACAGAGGGTTGTTTGCAAGATTCCTGTGCAACATTCCATGTCATGTCGCGTCATGTCTTGATCGTAAGTTGAACAACTGCTCGACTTTTTCCTCCTTTTCGCTCGCTCGCTCGCTCGCTCACTCTCTCTTCTTTTTTCTTCACAACACTTACAGATACGTGAGGGCCTCAAGGTCCGAGATAACCGAAGGGATCGTCTCAATCTCGTTGTTCTGCGCCGAAATGGACGCAAGCGCCTGCATGGCCGTGCTCAGAGGAAGCGTTCCCACATCATTTCCGTTGATCGCACTGAGTACAAAGGTTCACGTCAGAAGACTGCCTTTACTTCGATTCGAGGGGGTTCTGGTAACGTACAGGATCTGGAGCGCCGAGAGCGTGCCAAGACTCTCCGGGAGATACGAGATGGCATTGCTAGGTACGTTCCTGTGACCGCGGAAAGCAATGGTTGATTGATTGATTGATTGATTGGTGGATTGTTGTTGTTAGTCGCATGAAGCTGAGAACGCGCCATCTCTTCTTCCGTCCCACTTTGCACGTACAGCTGCGTAAGACTCGTGAGGGCGCTCACTTCGTCAGGAATGGCCTCAAGCGCAGTCTCCGAGATGATACTGTTTGCTCACGCACGCATCATTAGTCAGATACCAAGGCCCCGATAGATTCTCGGACAGAACATTCTACATCGATTGACGAAAAGAACTGGGACACGTACAGGCTCTTGAGGTTCGTGAGCAGGCTAATGCTCGTAGGCAGGTCTTCGAATCCAGAGCTACTGGTGATGGAGCTGTGCGAGGACGAGCAGAGAGCAAGTCAGTGTTAGTCAGCGTCAATCCGCGGCTCTCGTGACCGACATGGCACTGCGCCGATGGGATCGTCTCTTTCTTCTTCGCAGCTCGCGACTTTTGATCCGTGCGTGTCTCGGACGAGAGAGAGAGAGAGAGAGAGACCCCGCGCGAGCGCGCGCTACGCTCCTACAACGTACAAAGTCTCGATGGCGCTCGGGTCGGCAATGTCCGGGTACGAGGTGATATCCGTGCAGGTGAGCGAGGAGCTTACCGTCGTGCACGCGGCGTCAGTGACCTCGAGCGTGAGGGCCAGAGGAGCCGCGACGGCCAGGAGCTTGTAGAGAACACCCATCTTCGTCGGGGCGACACAGCGTAGCACCTTCCTTGCTTTGCTTTCTGGCGTGCGTGCGGAGGAGCTTGCGTGCGTGCGAGCGAGCGAGCGAGCACTCGAGAGAGGCAAAAGAGGTTTGCTTGTTGGCCTTTGCAGACGCCAGTCGGCAGGACCTTTTCCTCTCCTCGTCGATTGGTCGGATAGATTAGAAGTAACAAGGAAGACGGGGCAAAATGTGGTGGCGTGAAATGCAGCCAGGCACCATGAATGAATGTGTGCACAGATTCGAAAGCTACCAGCTTTCTCCAGTGGTGAATGAGAGACGAGGGGAGTGGGTGGGGGCGGCGGCTTGTTGGTAGTAGATCTAACCTACCGGCTTTGTCCTCTTTTGCTTGTGCGAAACGGCTGTTACTCCGTCCTCCTCGACTCCACGACGGAGGTTGGTTTGTCCTGCCAGCCAGCCTGCCAGCCTGCCAGCCAGCCAGCCTGCCAGCCAGTTGGCCAACCAGCAGCAGCAGCAGTTGCCGCGTGCAGGCTGCTGCAGATTCACACACGCAGGGACGCTCGCCGCGTGTGCAGGTGCACAGCTATCTCGAGCTGCCACATCGCACACTTAGATATACACTACATAGTTTCCTTCACTAGTTTTAATATACCCTAACAATCTGTGCTAAACTAGTTTCCAACTATAATACCTGCATACAATCCCCTGTGGTCTCATGAGCCCCCTCTCTAGTTCCCTGAGGGTTCACTGTATTGTTAGGTTAAGTGCGAGGCAAGTTTAGTCGGGGGGTAGGCTGCGCGGGAACGTCTCTTTGTCTTCTCTTCGATGAAAAGCCGAAGGAGGGCACGAAAGATAAAGATGAGCAGAAGCGCGTCCAAACCACGATTCTCTCGCGAGCGACCCGCCGAGGCTCGTGCGCGGCGCGGCCGGAGAGCCCTCCCGCTGCACGACTTGCGCGTCGCGCTCTCGGCCATACTCGCAGAGCGCGAGAGAGATTGGGTCAGCCGCTGTGCTGCTGCAGCATCCATCAAGATCGAGCCCAGTCCGAACACGCGCGCACGCGTCCAGACGTGCGTGTAAGTGTAGCGTGGCAGCAGTACCCTTGCGCAGAGACACGGACGCAAAGTACGAGCAGGCGGCGTGAGCTGTAGCGCGCAGCCAGACAAGGAAGGGCGCCATGGGCCGCTTCCTCCGAGTGGCAGCGGCCGTGGCGCTAGCCACGCTGGTCGCGACCGCCGCGGGCGACGAGAACCTCATCAAACAGTACGACTACGAGTTCAATGGCGAAGTGGACGACATGCGATGGGTCGGCGCGCGCAAATCGACCGTGCTTGTGCTCACAAACGCCATGGACGTCCACCGCAGTCTAAACAGCGGCATCACGTTTGAGAAATTAGGGCCCGCCCAGCTTCCCGCGCCCGAGAGCGGGTCTCTTGCGGCAGAGGACGCGCAAATTCGCCGCATCATCCAACACCCGAGCAATCCCGACGTGGTCGGCCTCATTTCCAAGGGCGTGGTGCAATACTTTTCATCCGACGGCGGCGCAAGCTTTCGCACATTTAGAACGCCCGCACCCGTTGCCGAGCTCCACCTTCATCCTACTATCTCCACGCTCATGCTCGTCACCGCGTACTCCCCCAAATGCCGAATGACTCCCGCCCCCAACAGCAAGCCCAGCAGTGCCAATGATCTCGATGATGGCAAAGACGCCAATGGCAAAGAGGCATGCTACAAAGCTCTCTACATGAGTGAGAACGCGGGCAAATCTTTTTCGCTCCTACGCAAATACGTTGTCCAAGCCGATTGGTTCGACCGGCTGGCCGCTAGCGAGCGCGGCCTCGGCCGCGTCCAGAATACCGGTGAGCAAACGACCAGCGCCGACGAAGCTGGCTGGCACCTTTTTGACCGCAACAAAAAGAGCCTCGCAACCCATGACCCTAAAACCGTCCTTGTCACGACGAATCCTACACAGAACACCGGCGATCAGCACTTTGGAAGCTGGGATGTGGACGTCTCTCTGATCCTTAGCGAAGATAAATTTAAGTCCGAGCGAACGCTCGTACCAGGCGGCAACAAGTTCCTCTTTACGCAGCACTTTATTTTCGTGGCACAAGTCTCTACGGATGGACGCTCCCCGGTCAAGCTCCTCATGAGCGCTGACCGCTGTGCATCCTTTTACGAGGCCCAGATGCCCTTTCGTCTCACCCAAAAGAGCTTCACAATCCTCGATTCCAACACGGGCGTCGTCTTCCTCCACGTGAATCATCTCCATGATAGCTACGGTTACGGCCACGTCTACGTGAGCGATAGCACGGGCGGCAACTACACCTTTTCTCTCAGAGATAATGTGCGCAACCATGGCGGGCGCTGCGACTTTGACCGCATTCTCAGCATTGAAGGTGTCTACATGGCAAATTACGTGGACAACGTCGAAGAGCTCGAAAACTTTGCTGCAGCTCGTCGCGAGCGCGAGGACGAGAGCGACGGATCAGACACCGAAGGAAATCAAATGGTCGGCAGCCATCAAGTCAAGCTTCGGCGTCCTGCAACGCAAGTCAAGACTGTCATTTCCTTTGACCGCGGCGGCGAATGGACCCTGCTTCGTGCACCGACTGTCGATGCCAACGGCAAACCCATCACCTGCGCAACGAGCGACTGTGGTCTTCATCTCCACGGGCATGGCACGCCCTACGCGCCCATCTACAGCTCGCCGGCTGCCGTCGGCATCATCATGGGTGTCGGCAATGTTGGCACACATTTGTCTTCTCGCGAAGGCGAGGAAAGCACCTACCTTTCCTCTGACGGCGGCGTTTCCTGGTCCGAAATTCGAAAGGGCAGTCACATTTACGAAATTGGGGCCCATGGCGAACTCATTCTCATGGCGCGCGACGACCAGCCGACAACGAGTCTCATTTACTCCTGGGACCACGGCAAGACATGGACGGAGATTCAGTTCTCGCAGCAGCCCATGGACGTGGAAAACATCATTGTTGAACCTTCTGCCGTGAGCCGCGTCTTTCACATTTTCGGATTTAGCGCCGGAAGTAGCGAAAAGGGTGTGATCATCACGCTCGATTTCTCTGGCTTGCATCAGCGCGAATGTACTGGTGCCTCCATGCCTCAGAACCCAACGAGTGACTACGAGCTCTGGAGTCCGCGCGACGCAGATGCTGAGGGCCTTGGCGCGGGATCCACATGCCATCTCGGTCGTGAGGTGACCTATTTGCGGCGCAAGTGCGACGCGCGCTGCTTCACTCCGATGCAGTTTGAGGCCAAGCGTTTTGTGCGCAACTGCGCGTGCTCCGAGAGAGACTACGAGTGTGACTTTGGCTTTCGTAGAAATGTCGCTCATGGACCTTGCGTGCGCGACCCATCTGTGGCTAACGAGACGCTCGGGCCACCTGAAGAATGCCCCGAGAGCGGATTTTACTCAATTAGCAATGGCTACCGCCTCGTGGGCGGCAACACGTGCGAGGGCGGCAAAAATCTTGGTCCGACCACCTTTAGCTGCACGCGTGGAGTCTTTGGTGTTAGTCGGGGTGGCTGGGCTGTACTTTTCATCATATTTGGCATGGTGGCCATCATGCTGTACATGAACTTCAAGCAGCGGAAGGGTCCACTTGATTCTTTTGGCACGCAGGACTTTGGCAACGATGTCAAGTCCTGCTGGGAGATCTTCAAGGAGTCGGTCCGTCTGCGTCGCACGGGTACCTTTAGTGGGATGCGTTACTCCCGAATGCATTCCCCTGATGGCCAGGCGGGCATGGACTTTGCCGACGCAGACATGGGCGACGACGACATGCATGACTCACACAGCTTTGTCGACGATGTCGCCTCGGATGGTGACTTCAACGAGGATTTTGATGAGCCTCAACTCATCTCCACGAGGGATGCAGACCACGACAAGGCGCTTCGTTACCGCCACACACCAACGCCAGCAGCTTCGGTCCCGGTTCTTCGGGCCCCGCCAACGGCCGCCTCCCTCGACATCTTCGGAGAAGATGACGGTGGAGACAAGGGCGATATTGTTTGATACTACGTATAGTCCTACTCCATCCAAGCAAAGGACGAAAGATTTTCTTTCCCGCATTTATAGTTTTTTCTTGTTTTTCTCTCTTCTTTTTCCGGACAAATTGCGCAGCGCCGCGAATCCGTGTGTGCACAATCGCACAATCAAAAAATTTGCCAGCACGTTCGCCCGTTCGCCCCCCCCCCCCCCCCCCCCCGCCCCCAATCGACGCGAGAAACAACGAGACAGACAGCATGTGGAACCTTGCGCAACGACTGAGACGCGCCGCGCGAAGGCGCCAGACGCGAGTCGTGCCACCGACCGCGAACCGCTCCGCGGCGATCGGCATTCCCGTCGATGACCACGAGGAGCAAGAAAGTGTCTCCGACGCGGACGAGCTCGAGGACAACCTTCTCGCGCTCAACGATTTCCCCTACGGCGTGGGCCGCGCCCTCGAGCAGATCGTCGAGGGACAAAGAGATATTTAGTACGTTATTCATCAATGGCAAACTCGTTGTACTTTGCTGGATGATGATTTGAGGAGGAAAGGAAACGAACAAGTTCTCGCTCACTTGCCCACGCACGACGCACAACAACAGCCTCGAATGCAACGATGGCAGAGCTCTTGGCGATGCAGGTACTCAGGCCCTGGCCGAAGCTCTTGCCGAGAGCACGGCACTCGAAAGTCTTGCGTGAGTTGATCATCGCGTCTTTATGCGCCTCAAGCTTGCTATATCCTAACTAACGTCACAATGACAGCATTCTGGTCTACCGTTTCGATGCCCAAGGCATCGAAGCGCTTGCGAGAGGCTTGACTAGGAATCGCAGCCTAACTTCATTGACGTAAGTCGACGCAAGACTTAAACGGTGGTGACGTCGCGCACATCTGACCTCGTTAAATTTCACAGGCTCTGCAGCAATGGCCTTGGTGATTCAGGCGCCCTCGCCCTCGCGTCGCCGATTGCCCAGAGCACCACGCTCACAGCCATAAAGTACGTCTTTAAAACAATCGCTCGGCTGGCAACGTCTCAAAGCTAACGCGCGCGCCGCGAATTTCAGTCTCTCCGATAGCCGTATCGGCGACGCTGCCGCGCAGGCCTTGGCAAACGCGCTCGGTCAAAATCACGCCCTCCAGGTACTCACGTACGTTCCTCGCAGGCATACGTCACTTTAAGGAACCTAACCTGAACACTGACGGTCACACCAAAAAAGCCTCTCCTCGAATGTGATTGGGACATCCGGCGCACAAGCGTTGGCAAGAGCTTTGGCTGGACATGCTGCGCTTGCCACATGCAGGTACGGAAAGATTCGCGCATGTCCAAATAACGCAAGCTTACTCACATTTGCAATGACGATATCTTGACCAGCCTTGGTTCAAACATGATTGGAGACGTCGGCGCTGAGGCGTTTGCGGAAGCCCTTGCGCAGAATCACTCTCTGCGCGAGCTCGAGTAAGTTGAGAAAGAGACACGATCCCTGTGAAATGACACAAAGACTAAATTTGCATCGTTACCAGCCTCTCGAGCAATTCCATTTGCGCAGCGGGCGCAAAGGCGCTTGCGGGAGCCTTGGCTCAAAACGTTACACTTACGACCCTCGTGTAAGTCATGGCTGCATACTAAGTCAGTAAAACCCCAAATGCTGACAAAAACTAGTTTTGCAGACTTTCGCGAAATAGCATCAAGGACGACGGGGCTCTCTCTCTTGCCGAGGCACTGGCCAAGAATGCTTCACTCACTTCCATGGCGTAAGTTCTGTCGTGGCCGAAACATCTCCCCCATGCAAAAGCAAAGCAAACAATCTGACTCTTTCATTCCTCCTCAGGCTCAACAATAATGAGATCAACTCTGAAGGCGCCAAAGCGCTGGCCCAAGGACTTGCTCAGAATTCCACGCTGACTGAGCTCAAGTACGTTGCAATTCCTGGGGCAAATAAGAAAGACAAACGACTTGTTTGCTTGTCCGCTTTCTATAGGAGACGTACTGACAAGATTTGAGCAGTCTCGCGAGCAACAGTATTGGTAACGAGGGTGCTCAAGCTCTTGCAAAATCGATTGCTCAGCACGCGGCTCTCAAGATCGTAGTGTGAGTTATCATGGTCGCATCAGCCAAAAAGTCTTGAGTACGCTCACATTTGAATTCGATCAAATTTAAAAAGCCTACAAAATGCAAAAGTCGGCAACGAAGGCGCTCAAGCCCTTTTTCAAGCCGCCACCGAATGCGAAACGCTCGGGACGCTGGAGTAAGTCCCCTCGTGTGTCCTCTTCTTTTTTCCTTTTTCTTTTCAAAAATACGTTGCTGACAATTTACAGTCTGTCCGAGAACTCTGCAATCGACAACCTCGGGGCTGAAGCTTTCGCAAAAGCCATGAGTCCACCGTGCGCACTAGTTGTGCTCAGGTATGTTGAATTGCGGAACAGGTTCCAAATATTAACCCATATGAAAGTAACCTAACAAGGAGCGGAACAACAGTCTTCAAGGCATGAAACTTTGTTCAGCTGAAGCCCAAGCGCTTGCTGACGTAATATCAGGAGAGAGCTCGCTACAGACACTCAAGTACGATTTGAAATGACCGCGTCACCGAGCAAACGTATACTAACTTCGCGCTCTACCTTTGAAATTAGTTTGGACTTCACAAAACTTGACACAATAAGCGCAGAAGCCATAGCCATAGCCCTTGAAGAGAATACATCAATCACCTCTCTCAGGTAAGTCATGGCGCTGATCGGCCGAGGAACGAGAGTATACAGGGCTGACGATATACATAGCCTTCGAGCAAACAATTTCGGGCCTCGAGGCGCCCAAGCTATTGGTCGGGCTCTTCTTAAGAACGCTGCGCTGTCTACGCTGGAGTACGTTGATACAATATCGGAAAAGCTCTCCCCACATTCGAAGATATTCGTCTAACAGAGTCACGCGCGCAGTCTCGGTAAGAATAATATCGATATGTCTGCCGCACAGGTTCTATGCGAAGCTCTTCAACAAAACCGAACGCTTTCCAAGCTCGAGTAAGTGCGGTGCTTGCATGCGTCCAGGCAATCATGCATTTCAGAAAGCTCACAAGCACACACGCATCACATCACAGTCTTGGTGATAACGCCATTGGCGCAGAGGGCTTCAAAGCACTGACAAGAGGCCTGGCGTCAAACCTTTCCCTCAAGTCGCTTTGGTAGGTTGCTCAATGCAGAAGCAGACAAGGCAAGACAAGACAAGTTGAGTCAAGACAGAGTAGGTCGACAATACTAACTGACGCGTTTTGGCCTACCCTCTTGCAGTCTTCACAAGACGAACATTGATGATACGGCCGCTGAAGCGTTGACTGAAGCACTCGCAAGAAATACAACGCTCAGAGAGCTCAAGTACGTTGTCCTTCATGTTATGGTTGCCTAATGCTGAGATTGGGTACTCAAAAGATTATCGTGAGCTGACAGTCCGATTCTTTACATAGTCTTGGCTCCAACAATCTTGGACCGCAATGCGCCGTCGCACTTGCAGAGGTTCTCTCTGGAACCAACGCGCTTCAGGTACTCGAGTAAGTTTGTAGATCCAGGCCATCGCGAAGCACAGGAGAATCTTTGGACAACGACTCACGCAAGCAAATAGCATTGAGAACAATGAGTTCGATCTCAAGGGCGAAGCAGCTCTTGTTCGCTTGCTGGAAAAGAACAGGACACTCATCTCTATCAAGTACGTTTTCATCATGCTACATTTTCTACTTCATGTCGAGATCTCCCGAATGAGTGAAGGAGAAAAAAAAAAAAAGGAACAAGAGTCTGACTCGCACACAGAGGTTTGCAGAGGCTACCCACAGGCCTGGAGTGGGCCGATTTATGGTCATGTCGCAGTGGTCAGCGAGGCCATGGCGGAGTGGAGCGTAGACCACTCTCGCCTTCAGAGCGTGCCGATATAATCTGCTACACCATCTTTGCAGATAATCAAGGCACGTGGTCTACATTTGCACACGCGTTGGCGCGACAAGATGCACACATCTTTGCAGTGTTCCTATACCTGGCTGTCATCCCGGACGACCCATTGACAGATTATTTTGGAGGCTACAGGCTGTGGCTGCAAACGGAAGAGGGCGAGAACATCCCAGAGGAGCACCAAATTCCCATCTTGCACGCCTTGTTGCAGTGCCGACCTCGGGGCGCGGAGTATGCGCTTCCCGAAGAATTTTGCAGAGATTTCATCTTTGCGCACCTTCCCCCGGATCAAGGCCTGCGACTCATGAACGCAGAAGATAGCATGGGACGTTCAATTCGCTCCCTTGCGCGCACGAACCGTAATACGCGACGTTGGGCCGTGACATACGGCACCTTTTTGGGCCGATATCTCATCCCCGAGGGCCCACCGGAGTACGAATCCGGAACATGCGTCGTGCGCTTCGCGACTGATGTCTTGGCGAGCGATCGTCCTGTAGCGCTCAAAATTATGCGCAGGAGAGAGCAATTTGGTCGCGAGATCAAGGCCCGCGAGACACCAACAAGGGGCTGCGTGCAGCTGCTGTGGCCCGACGATGCCCAAGCAAGACGCGACCACGAAGAGAAGCTCTGCTTGGTCATGCCACGAGGATCGCGTACTCTTTCTCAGGCCATGAGTGCAGAGCGCTTTGCGGGACGCAATCTGCAAAAAGCACGGCATATTGCACAAAAGCTTGCAGAAAGCCTTTTGAAACTGCACGAAAGCGGACGCATCCACGGAGATGTCGAGCCTCGCAATGCTGTCCGTATGTCAAGCTCTCGGTCCTCGACTTTTGCAACGAATCCAAGCGGACTCTATGTTTCGGAAGCATGGCGTGCTTCGTCACGCGACGCAAGGTCTGCAGAGGACGAAGACTGGCAGCTGATTGATTTGGATGCCTCGGCCGTCTTTGGCGATCCTGTGACTAAGAAAGTCAGTCTCGGCTATGCTGCGCCTGAAGTGGCTCGTTGGCATCTTCGCAATAGAGAAAACGCTGATCAAACGCTACGAGCTTCTGCGGCCATGGATGTCTGGGGATTTGGAGTTCTCCTGTATCAGTTACTTTCGGGCACACACCTCTTTTTGCTCGACGAGAGAAACAACAACCTGATCGATACAAGAGACAAAGCGGAGCTCATGAACTGGCTGGCGCCAGATCAAGAACGTCTCAAGCGTATCAGGCAGCAATTTGAGGCAGAATATGTCGAAGGTTTGAACGGCACAGCCTCTGAAATCGAGGCTGCAAGGGATGCCGTGAGCAAGTGCCTTGTTGGCAATCCAAATGAGCGCATCAGCATGAGAGATTTGCTTCGTCACTCTTTCTTTGTGGGAAAATAAACTAAAAATTAAGCGCTCGATGGTTCGAATGCAGAATTTGTTGATACGCCTCACTTCTGGTCGTTCTCATCACGGGGCGTCGAGGCATACAATTGCGCGTATTCTTCTCGCGCATGACGCCTTGCCTCTTCGCCTCGTCGGCGCTGTCGTTCTCTTGCATGCAGGGTTGCGGCGTGAAGGCGCACAAGCAAGCCCCTCGTTTGCGCCTGAATGACGATCGCGGCCTTGTCCTGCCGTGTCTCTTGAAGCTTTCGCAGCGCGAGCTGCTTTTGGCGACTGTGGTCAACATGTAATTTGATACTGCGAGAAATGGTGCGTGCAGCCTGAGCTTTCTCGGCGGCGTCGAGCGCGTCCTGCTTTGCGCGAGCCTCTTTGGCCTGGGCTAGTTCGAGTCGACGCTGACGGCCCCGCTCACGGATCTCTTCGACCTTGCGTCGCTCGAGTTCCTCTTGCATTGTCTCCTCTCGCGCTTTGCGCTCTGCCTCTTCGTTCATTAGCCGTGTCGCCTCACGCAGCTGACATTCTTTTCGGCAGAAAAATCCTCGAAAGTGCATTTGGATCATTGTCGCAGCCACGTCCTCGACGCTGCGCTCCATCATTTCTTCTTGCGAAAGCTTTTGAAGATATTTTTCATCATCGAGAAGGTCCAGGTAGCTCTTTCGCCCCAGGTGCATCCGCGCGATCGACTGCACTCGCGTCGCTGCTCTTTCTGCCTGAGCTTGGGCTTGCGCGGCGGCCCGCACTTCGCTTTCATCCAGGTCTAAAAGTCTGCGATTGAAAACTTTGCTCGAGACGCCGCTTCGCAAAATGCTCAGCTTGAGCTCGAGCTCCTTGCGCGCTTGCGCCTGCTCTGGCGTCATTGAGGGTCTCGCTGGACCAAGATGCGAAAGCTCCCTTTCAAGACGCATGCGTTCCGCTCGATTCGCTTCTACTGCGCTCGTGTCAATACGGGAAATGGCCCGTCTTACCTCTGGATTGCGGGTAAACCCTCGAGTGCGCAAGAGATGCTGCTCTTCGAGGTCTACACTGCCAAGCTCGCTTCGAGTCTTGGTCTTGGCATCGCTTGCTATGGTGTCAGTTGTGAGCGTCCCTCCCTGGACTGTGGGCTGGGAGGTTTCTCGTTCGGAGGTGTCTTCCGCACGCTTGCGCAACGACTCGCGGTCCTCTGGCTCGGCTTGCTTGGCCAAGTAGCGATCTAGCGCCTCGTCGCGGCCTCCGCGCGCCACAGTGTTGGCCACCGGGTCATATGCTTGTAGCTTGCGCTGCTGCTCGCGAGCCTTTTCAAGCTTCCACTCTTTGATGGCTGCGCTTTCTTTGACAATTTCCGAGGCGATTGCGGAAAAAGCTGCCCCAACGCTTAGATCCTTGACAGAACTCACGAGTGGTTGATCTTGGGGGGCCAAGGCTAAATCGAATGCGCGCCCCCGCGTTTCAGGAAATTCATTCGGCTGAAGAGGTGCTCTTTGTTGCCTGCTCGCAGGTGCGACACGTTTTGTTGCGGCAGCTGCTGCTGCCGAAGATGATGATGTAGAATTCTCCCCGGGCGATGCATTTTGCGTTTCGGCTTTCTTACCGCTCGCTTCATCATCGACATCGTCGTCGTCGTCGTCATCGTCGTCGGCATGATCGAGCTGAAACCGTGGCGAAACCAGAAAACGACCGAGACCGGAAAATCGAGGGCGCTCCGCGTCATGATATCCTCGAGCAGAAAGGGGCCTGCTCTTGTCAACGTCGTCCTGTGTGGAGTCGGAGGGCGAGCGATGGATTACAATCGTGAGACCACGCCGTCCTGCCCCAGCACGAAAAGAAGTCATGACCGCACCCCGACTTTGTTCCGAGGCGGGCGCGTGCCTGCTGTCCCCAGAAGCGGCCTCAAAGATCTCCAACGCAGTTTTGCCGGTTTGCAACCCGAAAAAGATTTGTTTGCGCATATCCGCCTGGCGTTGTGCTACCTGGCGCTCGTCCTCTAGCTTTGTCCAGCGTTCAAGATCGGCAAGAGGGTCATGGCCCTTGGGCGGGAGTAAGAGTGGATTCCCTTCTGGAGCGAAACCGATCCACTTGCCGACGAGAGTGTGCGCAGGTGTCTCAAAGGCGATGCTTGCCGTGTACTGAAGCTGTCTCGACGAGCTTTTGGACATGTCCTCGAGTGCCTTGAGAGAGACGCAACTGTCTTGCTTAAGAGAAGCTCGAGTCATTTTCTGCTTCACCCCGCGGCGTGCCGTCAAAGATTTACCGTGCTCGTCCCTTTCGACGCGGGGATCAGTTTTACCATCCAAAAAGCTCATGTCGGTCTGCATCTTCACAAGGTAGTTCACGCCGAACCAGTCAAATATGGGAAAGCTCGCATCAAGCTCAAGACGATTTTCCTCCGCGCGCACGGCCTTGCGCCATTGCTGTATGGCACTTGCAACTTTGCTCGTTGACGCACGAAGCCGAACAAGCTCACCCCTGAGCTCGGTCTGCATTTCAATAAGTCGCTGCTTTTGCGCAACGAGCGTCGCAATAAGTTGTCTTTTCACCATGCGGGGATCCAGCTTTGGCGAGTCGTTCTTCTTTCCCGGGTTTGCGTCAATTGCAGGTGGAATCTGACGTCGAGTGAAGCGCATCTCATCAATTTTGAGGCGGAGGTCCCGAAGAATTTCCACTGTGTCCACGAGACGAACAAAGCATTTGCGAGAAATGTTCACAAGCTCTTCGCGCACGGAGATTTCTTTGAGAATGTCAAATTCAATCGCAATGAGCTTGGTGTTTTCTGGCAAATGTGGCGTGCGGCCAATGCGTGGAACGCGGGTGTCCGGTGCCGTCGCTGCCGGACCTCGCGCGACAGCACTGGGTTTATGCACCCTTTCCATCTCAAGCCTGCGAAACTTGCGATACGACTTTCCTTGGTTTGAGTAGGCCGGCGCTTTTGAAGCGTCCAGAGACTGCGTATGTTGTTGTCCTTCACGAGCAATTTCGAGGCGCGAGTCATTGGATGCTTGAGCAAGCTCGTCTCCACCGGCAAAGTGACCCAGACCCTGGGTTGAGGGTACCGCAGGTCCAGATCCTGGACTGGCCATTGCCTGGGTGAGTCCAAAAATGCCACCTTGGGACTCGCCGGTATCGTCGAGATCAGTATCGTCTTGTGCCGGGACATTGCGAGCATCCTCTTGGGAGAATAAAAAGGCGGGCGGCTGAAGATCATCCATCTCATCGTTGCCAAAGTCAGATCGAAAAGAGTTGAGGTAGTCTTGCACCTCGGATACGTTTCGGTATGTGCCAGCGTGGAGACTCGGACCTTTGGTGAGCATGACAGAGGTTTTACTCGCGTCGAGCAGGGCTGGCACAATTTGACGTTCGGCACGCTGAATGGCTTCTGCGGCAGCTTGTCGACCTTTGCGGATAATTTCGTCAAGTTCTGCTACTCGCTGCAACTCGAGGGATTCCTTGTCGAGCTCACGCGCCCTGCGCATTTTAGCACGTCGGAGCATGGTGATCCTGTCTGCGTTGGATAATTTCCGTTCATGCTGATTCTCGTACGAGTTGTCGAGCATGCGCTGCGCCACCTTCAAGCGTCGTGCTCTGCCTTGTTTTTGCGCTGCGTCTGCGCGTTGCCACGCGGGTACCTCGAGCTCTACATTCGTGACGCTTGCAGCGTGCTGTCGGAGCACGGGCAATTTGAGCGGCGGCTTCGCAGCGCCAGGCCCCGGCCTCGACCTGCGTCCGTGAGGCATCCCGGAGCCCGCCTCGCGCGCGGCAGCAGCAGGTCCAAACGACCCCCGTTTGTTCACCCGAGTGCGTGCTTGACCTCTCCGCGAGCGCGTGCACAAGGTGCGGCTACCCAAGGTCGAATCGCAAGAAGAGTAATGTCATTTATCCGTTCACAAACTCATTCCTAGTCTTATAAGTTAGTAGTGGTATAGTCGAGTCCACGTCGGTGAGCCTAGGATTAGAATTCCAGCTTTTTTTCTTTCACAAAGCTCGGCTTGATCCACGAACGGCGGACATGACGAGATGAGACGAGACGAGACTTGACTTTTGCAAGAGCTGCGTCATTCGAAATTGCGACTGAGCCCGAGCGTATAATAAGCTGTGACGAGACGTTTAGGCTCCCTCCCAATCGCGATCGTGGATCAAGAGGTTCACGAGCTGGCACCTTTAGAACGCTCAACGGTCTTCACGCCCAGAGTGAGCAAACGCTGGGCGCCCGACCGCGTGAAGCCAGAAGAGTTGCGAGCGAGACGACGTGGACCAAACACGCAGCGCGCAGCGGCAATAGTTTTGGCGCGTGCGATAGCGCAAGAGGAGGTCTTCGAGGCAAGCGACTGCTCGCTCGAAAAGGAGACAAGAAGATGGTACGTGTCTGTGAGCTCGCTCTACTTTTTCTTGTCCGTGCGAGCGGGACGACGAGGCTAACATTGTGTGCAGACGACAAGCGGGCAGCCCGGCAATGAGGTAGACGAGGTCATCAAGCGGGTCATGGCCATTGAGAACGTCACGCGCTACGTAGTTTTCAACAAGGATGGTATTGTGCTGCGGTATGAAGGCTGGCCCAGTGAAGAAGGAGATGGTGGCTATCGCAAGTGCGTACAACTTGCCGGTACCGTAGCAAATCTTGTAAACCACTGCTCACAGGGCTGCCAAGACATGCTTGCTCCACCCAATGTAAGTTAAAACTCTTCTTTCCTCATAACCCCCCCCCCCCCCCCCCCTCTTCCCCTCGGAGAAGGAGAAGGAGAAGGAGAAGGCACGGGACGATGAGAAAACTGACGATGCCTCGCATGGAATAGAATGAGGTGGAATGCCTCCGACTCAAGACACGCAACTACGAAATGATTGTGGCTCCTGGAGCAAACTTTACCATGGTGGCTATTCAAGAACCGCTAAAGGCAAACTAAATTTGTGCATTTGTAATGAGCGAGGGTTATGTTCTGACGCGCTTGCATTTCACGTGTTCTGCAGAAGATGCAAAAAATTCTTCATTTTCGGTGGCTTTGCACACGAGTCAAGCTTGCAATGTCCTTGCGATGCAGTGATGGGAGTCTTTCATGACGGCTAAAAAGTGAAGAAAACGAGAGGATGGCGTCGCAACACGAAAGCGTCGCTTCCTTTGAAGATGAGGCAAAGGTTGTTTCCAATCTCTTTTATCCTTTTGTGGCTAGATCTCAGGTTAATTCTCTTATGACAAAGTCTCATGTGACAAAGTCCTACGGAGTAGGCTGGCTAACTATAGCATGTGTGTTGGTTCGTGCAGTGGGTCCTTTTTGATTTATGTTTTTGGTCAGAAGCATGGTCTTTTGGCCCGCGCTTCGGTGGGGCCATTACGGGGCGGGATACAATGCAAGGACGGCGGCACTATGACATGTTGGCAAAAAGACGCTTGCTCGCTTCGTAAGAACTGAGCATAATCGCGCAAGCGGGAATGGTTTTTGCGAGACGTGGCGTGAGACCGACCATGAAACCAGCCGCACCTTCACTTTTGAAAATCTTGCGTGCAATGTTGATTGAAGAAGCCTCCTTTCGCAACACTTCGGGCGGAATGTCTGGGGAGTAGTCAAAGACCTGGCGGCGCGTCTTGATGACGTCAAAGGGATTGGTGAGCGTTGCCGCTACCATGCCACCAGTGGCTCCAGAGAAAAAAGAGACCGTGAACTCTTCCAAAGCATTCGTCGGTCCGTACTGGCGATGAAGCCACTTTGCAATTCCCGGACGGTACGCGATCTTGCTGCGCTCCACAACGGCCCAATAAATGGCCGAAAACGGCACATCGCGAAAGAGTGTCGGCGAAAGGCCTTGCCAGAGCGAGGTCACGCCCTTGCGCTCAATCTGTGTCCTGACGAGGTGCAGCATTGTCTGCGGAACATTACTCGCCTGCATTTTTGTTCGCACGAGTTCGAGCGGGGAAATGACAGTTGCCGCAAGCATTCGTGCCGAGCTTCCGGCCACGAGGGCTGCAACGGTTGGCTTCATGTTGAAGTCCTGGCCCAACGTGTTGCGCAAGTAGTCGTAGCTAGAAAAGTATAGCACCGTGGATGGAACGGCCATGATGAGGCTAGGCCGCAGGCCATTGTACAGAGCGCCAACGCCCTCGTGTTTCGTGATTTTGTACAGGGCGTCAGCCGTATTGTGCAAATGGTACGGGCACTCGCGCAACGTGTGGTTCGCGGTTTCCTTGGGAAGCATCACGTCCAGGAGCCCGTTGCTAAACTGATAGTGCGTGCATCGCACGCAAGATGCTGGTGACTTGACATCCGCGTGGTCGAAATGCTGTGCTTGCGCCTGAAGTCTGGTCTTGACGACATCGAGCGGGGTCACAAGCATGGACGTCAGCAGGGCACCTACAGATGCAGACAACACCCTCTGCCCCAGTGTGAGTTCCGTGAGCGGTTTCCCGCGGGGTTCCTGCGGCTGATCCGGAAGGTGGTTGGCGCCCGGCATCGAGGGTGACGCGTTGGACGACATTCCTCCGGTTCTTCGCCGGCGACGGCGCTCTCGGTTGCTGCCTGCTCGACGACTTTGCGCTGCGTCGCCGCGACCTCGCAGGGCGAAACGCCCGGTCTGCGCTGGCCTCGGCGCCGGCCCGCTCTACAGCGGCCGCCTCCGAGGACCCGTGCTCGCACGAGGACTTGTTCTACACGTCGGTGACGAAGCCAGCCAGCGCCTGCCTGCTTCACCACCCTTGCGCCTCGAGGCTCTCGCGCGGCGATTCAGGCGGTTCTCGCCGACGCTGCTGCGGCTGCCGCCTGCCGGCGATCCCGCGCCGCGCGGCTCCTCCCCCCGCGCCTCCGCGGGCTCCCGCGCGTCGTCGCCGCGGCGGCTGCGCGTCCCGCGTCGGGCTGCGCGGCGTCAGCTCGTCGTCGCGGTCGCCGCGCTCGCGGTCAATCTGATCTGATCGCTCGATGCGCTCGATGCGCCCCGAGAGAGAGACACAAAGAACCGCGCCGCGCCGCTCTCCTGCGCCGCGTCCCGGCCCCGCGCCGCGCGGAGGCGCCGCGCCGCGCAGCCGCGTCCGTCCGCCGCCGAAGCCGCCGGCGCCGGTCCCTGCGCCGCCCGCCCGCCCGCCCGCTCGCTCGATGCGGCTTTGCGGCCTCGCTCGCGCCGCCTTCGCCCTCCCTCCCTCTCCCCCTTCCCCGAGGCTTTTTGAAAAAAAGGCCGCGCGGAAAAGACGCCGCCCAGGATATCCTCGCGGAGAGCGCCCCGGCCGAGGATATCCTGGCGCCCGAGGGGCGGCGGCCAGGATATCCTCGGGCTGCCTGAAGTCGCCTGCCAGTGGGTCGGCGGTGCCTACTGTGCCGAGGTATTATGGTCAGACGGGCGTATGCATGTATGTCGCGGTCCAGATGGACGGGCTCGGCAGCGCGGAGGACGGTGATGACGATGACGGGAGGGGAAGGGGGAGATGGGGGTGGATGCAGAATTGTGCTGGCAGAGGATGGACGCGACTGGAGCGAGCGTGGACGCGGGGCCAGGGGTGCGAGCAATGGCGGAAACACGAAGACTCAGACGGACCCTGAGTGCGTGTCGTCGTCGCACCTTGAGGTGCGAAGAATATGGAAAAGCCAAGCTGGCGCGGGTTATGCGCGGTTCCGCTCTGCGCGGGCGGGGGGAAGTGTTTCTTGACTCATGATTGAGTGGGTGGACATCGTCGGTTGTCTTTCACACGGGACGAGACTGTGTCGAGCAAACGTGCGGACGATCATCAAGTATATCGTCGTCCTCGTTGTTGTCGTTGTGATTGTTGTTGTGGATATTGCAAGGGCAACTTTGTCACGGGAGCGAGAAGCAGAATAACAGGACAACTACCATAGAACACTTCTCCGTTCATCTCTGCACAAAAGACGAAGCAAGGGAACTCTTGCCGCGAAACAATCATCTTCGCCTGTCGGCGTGCATGATTCTTTGCATGCAAATTGTGTACCACGGACATGAGATTGAGTGAACGAGTCGCAGTACGCTAAAACGACGTTATCTCCCAAGAAGCAGCTCTCTTCCGAGCTCGAGACGTATTCTTGGACTTTCGTGTCTGACATCATTCTATGATCATCTGGGCGCTTCGCAAATGTGTGAATCTCCTCATACAAGTATACAGACTTGATTGAGCCCGTTGAGGTGCGAGCCGCATTGGCTCCCTATCCGTCCTTTCGATTTTGGTATCATTTAGTGATCATCTGCGTGCGCTTCGCAAATGTATGAATCTCCTCATACAAGTATACAGACTTGATTGAGCCCGTTGAGGTGCGAGCCGCATTGGCTCCCTATCCGTCCTTTCCATTTTGGCATCATCCAGTGATCGTTTGGGCGCTTCGCAAATGTATGAATCTCCTCATACAAGTATACAGACTTGATTGAGCCCGTTGAAGTGCAAGCCGCATTGGCCCCCTATCCGTCCTTTCCATTTTGGCATCATTGAGTGATCGTTTGGGCGCTTTGCAAATGTATGAATCTCCTCATACAAGTATACAGACTTGATTGAGCTCTCTGAGGTGCGAGCCGCATTGGCTCCCTATCCGTCCTTTCCATTTTGGCATCATTCAGTGATCGTCTGGGCGCTTCGCAAATGTATGAATCTCCTCATACAAGTATACAGACTTGATTGAGCCCTCTGAGGTGTGAGCTCGAGACATATTGGCATCCTTTCAGACTTTCTCCTTTCTTATATCCAAAGACGGGCATCGTTACCTTGCAAACGAGTTGGCTCGTCAACTCCTCGGCTGCTGACCGCAAGTGTTACCCGTCCCACCTTGCCCACTTTTGTCCCGGCAGGCGGTCCTCCTTGGCAGTGTGTGCAATTCTCGGGAATCTTTCATGATGGCATCAAATACCATGCATGCAAGTATCACTCAACACCACCCTCTCTCCCGATTCACAACGCGCGCAGGACGAATCTCCGCTCCTTCCCGTCTGCTTCATCGTTTTCTTCGTGTGCACGTAGTACGCGTTTTGGCGTCGTCACAGCACAGCACCCTTACTTCGGACAAGCGAGGGCCTGTTCCAGCAGTTGCAGGGACATCCAAGAAGGCATCCTTTCATCGCATCGCATCGCATCGCATTGCAGTGCAGTGCGGTGCAGCGTCATGCCATGTGCAAGCAGCCCGTAGCATGTGCAAGCATGCCAGCCAGGCTGAGATATTCACCAACATGCAGGCCTACTACAACCAACAAGTGCTACAACAAGAACATGAACAACCAAGTAGGCCGTCGCCAAGAGCGAATCTCCATCTTGCCTCCCCCCGTCCGGAGCATGCTCGTGGGTCCGGACGTGCCGTGCTGCTCCCTCCCGTCTGTTGAGTCACATCCATCACCCGCCTCCCTCCCTCTCCCTCCCGCCGAAAAGCCTCGCCTCCTCCCTCCCGGCGGTGCCGGCCTGGCTGCGCGGTGCAGCATCTGCAGCAGCGTGCGTCGCCAGCAAGTTGGTGGTGGCGGCGCGGCGTGCACCACTTTTTGCACATGCCAGCGGCAGCGGTGCGACATCATCATCATAGTAACTCGAGCGAGAAAGAAGACAGCGCGCGTGCACAACTAATCCCGCGGAAGAAGAAGCGGCAAGAGCAGCACCAGCGCAGGTCCTGCCGCTCCGCCCGGCAGGGAGGCGCGCCAGACCGCCAGCCTGGGCCGCCCGCGTCGAGCTGCTGCGTGCTCGTCCCGCCAGCCCGCGTCGAGCTCCTCGCGCCGCAGGAGCAGCGCCGGCGGAAGCTGGTCGCGTGTCGCTCGCCAGGTCTTGGTGCATGGTGCTTTCCTCATCATTCATCCATTCACCTCGCCATCCATCCCTTCCAGCCGGCCGCCGACCGACCGTCGGAGCGCGCACAAGCTGCGCAGGCAGGCAGGCAGGCAGGCAGGCGCCGCGCGCATCGCCGCCGCCGCAGACAGACAGACAGAGAGACAGACAGACAGACAGACAGGCCGTCGGTACTGGCAGCAGCGCTGGCACAGGCGCGGCTCCGCGGGGAGCACGTGCCGCGCGTGCCCTGCCTCACTATCTCGTAGCCATCTTTCCGAGGTTCGGGCGCAAGCAAGGCAAGCAGGCAGGCAGGCAAGCAAGACCCTAACACACGAACGCACGCTCGCTCTCCTCTCCAGCCCGGCCCGGCCGCCGCCGCGGGACAGACGGGTCCTCCGCGCGCTCGTCTGCTCCGTGACCCCAGCCCAAGCGAGCGAGCGAGCGGAGTCCACTTTCGCGCGGCAGCCTGGCACGTGCGGGAGGTCGAGTCCATCCATCTCGTCTCATCCATTCCATCCCATTCCATTCGATCTCAGCTCGCCTCAGCTCGCTCCAGCTCGCCTCGCTGACCCTCATCGCCGCCTCGACGCAGCGCCGCGCTCGCCGCGCGACGCGCTGCGCCGCCGCGCGCCGCGCCGGGCCTCGTCCGGCCGTAGCTGGCGGCCACAGGCGCGGCGCGAGGGCGACCCGGCGTGACCGCGAGTGCGGCCTGACTGACCTCGAGCGGTCTCTGACCGCGGCACGTGACCGAGGCCGAGGCCGCGCCCGAGCCGGGCGGCGAAGGCGGGCGGCAGTACCGCAACGGAGGCCGGCGGCTCGCGGGCGAGGGAGGATGGCGCGCGGCGCGGCCGCCTCGCTGGCGGCGCTGCTGGCCGTGCTGCTGGCCGTGCTGCAGATGGCGGCGGCGCAGGGCGCGAATGGGACGGAGGCGACCGCGACGCTGGCGCCCACGCCCGAGGTGACGGCTGCGGAAGCGGCGGAAGAGACGCCGGCGCCCACGCCACTGCAGACGGAGCCTACACCGTACCCGACGGCGACCACGCCGGAGCCAGAGTCAACGCCAGAGCCCACGCCACAGCCAACGCCACAGCCAACGCTCGAGCCCACTACACCTGAACCTACGCCTGAGCCGACGTTGAAGCCTACTCTCAAGCCCACGGATGCGCCAACCCCGTTTCCAACCAAATCACCAACTCCATTACCTACCACAAAAGCTCCAACTTCGTTCCCTACAAAGGCGACGACACCATCGCCAACTTCTTTCCCCACCAAGGCGACCACAGGGTCTCCAACCGTGGCTCCCACGAAGCAACCCGAGCTGAGCTGGAACACCATTGAGGTGACCGGCATGCTCGACGGCGTCAACACATCGCGTTCATGCGTTTACCGAATCGACGAAGCGGCCTCGTGGAAAACCGTCAATTGCAGCGAGGTGGGCTTTGCGGACACGGCGAGCGCAAACGAAGTTTCGGTCTCCTCCTCGGAGCAGGGCGAGACAGCCACTTCTTCGTCGTCCTCCGGCACGTCATCAACGACAAAAACAGTGGACGTGGTTGCAGATATGGACAATCTCGAGGTTTACGCCTCACAGTACGCAGTTTGCATGGAGTCTGCCTCCTGCGTTACGGGCACGCCCGTCGTGGACGCGAATGGCGACCTCTTGGCGCGCCTCGAGCTGAACAATGGCACGTACAAGGTAACAATCGTCGCCCAGGTGACACCATTGACAGACGAAGAAACGGTTCTTCTCGTGAGGAGCGAGAAGCTCTTTATCGATATCGAGGCCGAGCTTGGGAGCGACGCCATCTTCGTCTCGGAACAAATGCAGCACGTGGGGATCGCGCTTGCATCCATTTCATACGTCACCATCTTTTTACTGATTCTATGGCAGTACAAGCATCGATTTCATCGTATCGTGCTCATTGGCCAGAGCGACCTGCTCCTCATGATTCTCTTTGGAACGACGGTCTCGACAGTGACGATTTTGCTTTTTGCCGTCCCATCGAGCAAGGCGTGTCAGGCCACCTCCTGGACGTACACGCTTGGTTTTGCCATCACCTTCTCCGGTATCATTGGCAAGCTCTGGCGGGCTCACAAAATCTTCAATAACCGCTACATGAAGGTTCGCAAAAACGTGCGCCGCAATCTCGCCCTTGGGTCCATCCTCGTGGTGCTCATTGATCTTCTCATCCTCATCATCTGGACCATCTTTGACCCGCTCTCACTGGAACATCGCGTCGGGGAATCGCAAATGGTCAACGTGTGCACCTCGGACAGTGCGTGGATCTTTGCAGGGCTCGTCCTCATCAATCACGGCGCCTTACTCGTGTTTGGCCTTTGCAAGGCCAACGAAGACAAGGACATCAATCGTATCCTGAGCGAGGCCCGCGAGCTGCGCTTCGTGCTCGCCGCCAGCATCGTTGTCCCAGTGCTCATAGTGCCTCTTTTATGGGTGTACTTTGACCAGCCTGATCTGCGCTATGCGCTCAATTCCATTGTGGTCTTTCTTACCAACATGTCAATTCTCGCCATTTGCTTCCTTCCCCGTATCCTACACATTCATTACTACCATACGGAGGAGATCCAGCTGGCACGACCTTCGCAGCACGAGCGCATGGGGAGTGTTCCTGACATCTCGCTCCAGGTCGGTTCTTCCCGCGTAAAGGATGGCTTCAAGAGGCCAAGCGCCAGCGAGAGCTCGGGCAAGGCTTCAAGCGATGGACCCAAAGATCGAGTCTCAGGCAAAGTTCCTGACTCGCTTGTTCGTGTCGCACGCGATGTTTCGGCCAGACTAGCTCGCGCAACGCAAACCTCCCGTTCTAGTGACACCGAGTCCAACAAGATGGGTCTAGCACCCATGAAAAGCTGACGGCCACGGTCGTTTCGTCTCGTTGTAGTTGACCCTGTTCCCTACCCAGCATGACGAGCTTCTCCTTCTCACCTGTGAGGTGACACAGGACGAGTGCGCTCGCATGCCTGCACTCCAGCCAAAACTCTGAACGTATCTGACTATTTTTCATTTCCCTCTTGCTCTGGCCTTCGTCTTCTTGTCTCCAGCAGTTCGCATGTCCAACGTTTCTGTCAGCTGTTGGCTCGATTTCACTCCTTCATCATGATGCATGCACACGTCCATCCTTTCATCCATCAGGGCAGAATGTGCCCTTGGCCCCGCACTCCGACGCGCAGGCGACGCGATGCCAAACCGCCTGCGGTCGAGACCTGGGATCGATCGTATACTTTCGCTCCTCTGTTCGCACTGTTTATACCCGTCGATTTGCGAAACCCCAAACCAGCAAGCAAGCAAGCAAGCGAGCAAGCAAGCAAACAAAGAATCGAGGTTGCGTTACGAGCGCTGCGGTGACCTGGAGCTCGCCGCGGCGATGTGGTCGCAGCTGGAGCGCGTGCGCGCGCAGGCGCAGCAGGCGGCCAAGTCCGTGAGCGGCGCCGCGGCGGCGGCCGCCGCGAGCTCCTCGGAAACGGGGTCGCGAGATGGCGCCCAAGGGACGACGACCGGCCCCGAGGAGGAGCTGCGGCGCCGGCTCGACGAGCTGAGCGGCGCGCTCGAGGCCCTGCGCGAGGAGAACGAGATGCTCAAGGCCAGCGACGACGCCGCAGCCACGGCGGCGCACTACCGGGCCCAGGCGCAGACGCTCCAGGAGGAAGTGGCAAAGCAAAAGGAAGACGCCGTCGCTCAGCAAAAGCAGCTCAAGCAAAAGCTCAAGACCGTGCTCGAAAAGTGCAAGGAGTACAAAGACGAACGCGATCGCCTGCAGCAGGCAGCGCAAAGCGGGGATGGGGTCTCGGCTAGCGGCGGCGGCGGCAATGAAGAGGTCGCGCCAGGAACGGCAACCAACGGCCAGAATGGCGGCGACGAGGCCGCCAAGCTCAAGGCGCAGCTCGTCAAGGTGCTCAACAAACACAAAGAGGTCCGCGCCGAAAACGAACGCCTCACCAAGGCTCTCGACGAGGCTACGGCGGCCAATCCTGGCGCTGCCGCTGCTGCCGCTGCAGGAGGAGGAGGAGCAGGAGGTAAAGCGTGTAATGCAAACGCAGACGAGCTCAAGGATAAGCTCAAGACCCTCTTGCAAAAATGCAAAGAGCTGAAGAAGGAGCGGGACGAGCTCGACGCCGCGGCAACGCAGCGCGCACAGGATCAGCAGCACCTCGAGGAACATGTGCAAGAACTCACACAAAAGCTTGCCGCTGCAAATGAAGTGCGTGAAGCTGGTGCAGACAACCTAAACAGCACACAAGCAACCGCCGACCTAGAGACCGCTCTCGAACAGGAACGTCAAAAGCAGCTTGCGGCACTCGAGCAAATTGCCGAGCTCGAAGAGGCCCTGCATCGCGCGGAAAGGGACAACATTTCAATACAGGCACGCCTCGAAGATACTGAGTCTCAGCTAGCATCACAAGCCTCGACGGCGATGGAGGCCACCGACGACTCGAGCGCCAAAATACAATCTCTTCAGGACGCGCTCGATACGGTAAAGGGCAAACTTCACGATGCTCACTCGCATGCCATGGAAGTCGAGACAGAACGCGAGGATCTACAGGCCAAGGTATCGGCGCTCGAGAGCGAGCGCGAGGACCTAGCCGCCAAACTCTCTGCGCAGCAGGAGCACGAAGATGGCATTGCTGCCTCGCAGCGCGCTGAGCAAGACGAACTCCAGGAAGTCATTGAAGATTTGCGACGCGAGCTTCATGCCGCTGGTCAAGACACGGCAGCGGTCAAGGCAGAGCTCGAAGCAGCCCAGCGTGCCCTCTCCAAAGCCGAGATACGTGCAACCGAAGGTTCCGACGCGTTCCAGCATGCGCGCGAT
Organism: Aurantiochytrium sp. KH105; assembly: GCA_003116975.1. Lineage (NCBI taxonomy): Eukaryota > Bigyra > Thraustochytrida > Thraustochytriidae > Aurantiochytrium > Aurantiochytrium sp. KH105. Next base: position 96,857 of record BGKB01000182.1, read on the forward strand.
GCCTGGGCGCACGAACGAGAACAGTTGCACATGACCCAAGAGCAGATGCGCAAGCAAGATGAGCACGCGCTCAAGGCAGCTTCCGAGGATCTCGTTGACCAGCTGCGAGCTGCAGAAGAGCTTGCCCAACGCCTTGAAAAGGAAAAGATCGCTCTCGAGAAGGAGTCCATGAATCAGCTCAATGAGGCGCAACAAAAGATTGAGGCACTCGAAAGCAAATATCAAGACACCGAAGCCTCTCTTGCGGAGCAACTTCAGGACATGGAGGAGCTTACTGTGCAGCGGCAGCACTCTCAGCGTCAGCTCGAAGTGGCTCTCCAAGACAGCGCAGAACAGCAGGAACGCTTCGATGCTCTTCAAGATGAACTCGACAAGGCCAACGTCAAGGCCGAGCAGGATGCAGAATGTGTCGACGATCTTCGCGCTCGCCTTGAAAAGGTCAACCTTGACCACAAAAAAGAACTCGATGCTCTCTCTGAAAATTTGCATGCCAAGGAGGATCGTCTTGCTGCTCTTTCAGAGGAGCTTGAAAGCGCGCAACAGAAGCTTGCCGAGGCGGACGTCCAGCGCGAAGCCCTAGCGGCTCTCCGTGCCACCTCGGAGAGTCAAGCCACCGAGGTGGAGAATCTTAAGCAAACCGCCCAAACTCTGGAAGAAACAACGGCCGAGCTGGAGCGTCTTCGAGCCAAGGCCGAGAGGGACGAGACCGAATACAGGGACACCCTCGACAAGGTCCAAGAGCATGTCCAGAGCCTCGAGGAGGAGAACCATGATCTTCAGTCGCGACTCGGATACACGCGCGAGGCTGCAGCCAAGGCGGAGGATCTCGTCAGCCAGGCTTCAGACGAGGAACGTAGACTCGCTGTGCACTTGACCGATTCGAGCCGCGAGTTGCAAAACGAGCTTGACAGTCTGCGCCAAGAGTATGCCGCTCTCAAGGACCGTCTCGATTCTGTGACACAGCAGCGTGATGAGCTCGAGTCCCGAATCTCGGTGTTGAAAGAAGAGCATTCAAGCGCGCTTGAAAGTGGTCTCAATGACCAGGAAAGACGACTTGCCACGAAAGTTGAAGAGGTCGAAAGCCGCGCGCAGCACCAAATCCAAGAGCTACAGGAGCGACACGAGGCGCAACTCCAGACACTCACCGAGGCGCGCACGACGCTCGAAGGCGAGCTAGAGACCTTGAGAACCTTAGCGGCCGAAAAGGACCAATTGTTGGCCGAAGTCACGGACGCTCGCGCGGCCTTGGAAGACCATGCTCAGAAGGTCTCTGCGCAGAATGAGGAGGCGTCAAAAGCACAGTCTGCCGCGTTCGAGGAGAAACTCAGCGCGCTCACAGCAACGCTTGCAGAGCGCGAAGAGGCGCTACAAAGCGCAAAACAGGCTCTCGAGGCCTCCGAGCAGGCTTGCGCCTCGCATGCCGAGAGTCTCGTCAGGGTAGAGGATGCCTCGCGAGCTCAGGTGCAAGAGCTTACGGAAGAGCTCGAAGCATTGCGTGCAGCCGCGCATGATAAGGAGCAGGCATTGGGCGAAGCGCGCTCATCCTTGGAGGAACAGATCCAGCAACTAACACAAGAGGGTGAAGAGACCATGCAAAAGTATCAGAGCGAGCTTGGAGACAAACTTGGAGCGCTCGAAAAAGCTTTGGTCGAGCGCGAGGCGGAGTTAGAAACTGCTGCGCAAGCAAAAGCGTCTCTTAATGACCAGGTGCACAGCCTTGAGACGGCAGTGCAAGAGAAGGAGGACAACTTGCGAAAGGCAGAAGAGACGCGGGCAGACTTGCAGGAGCAAATCCGACAGCTCACAGAACAGGGTGAAGAGGCAACGCGGCAATACCAGACCGAGCTGCAAGAAAAACTTCAGACCCTGCAGGACTCGCTGGCAGAACGTGACGAGGCTTTGAAGGATGTCGAGCAAGCACGCGCTTCGCTTTCTCACGAGATTGATGAAATGAAAGCAGCCGCGCAGACGCAACTCGAAGATTTTCAGGCCAAAGTTGAGGCGCTGCAGACTACAATGCAAGAAAAGGAAGACATTCTGCGTGACGCGGACGAAACGCGCTCTAATCTGGAAGAGCAGGTGCAGCAACTCACTCAGCAGAGCGAGGCCGCCGCTTTACAGTGCGAGTCGAGCTTGCAAGAAAAGCTCGAGCCGTTGCAAAAGGTGCTCGCAGAACGCGATGAGGCCTTGCAAGATGCCGATCAGGCGCGTGCGGCGCTTTCACAAGAGTTAGAGGAATTGAAGGAAGCAGGGCAGGCTCGTTCTGAAGAGCTCCAGACCAAGCTAGAGGCACTGCAGACTGTGGTGCAGGAAAAGGACGGAGAGATTCAACAACTCACGCAACAAGGCGAGGCCGCTGCGCAGCAGTACCAGACGGACCTGCAAGAAAAGGTTCAGTCGTTGGAAAATGCACTTGCGGAGCGCGAAGAGGCTCTTCAGACTGCAGAAGGCAGCCGCTCAACTCTTTCGCAAGAAATTGAAGAGCTCAAGCAGCATGGTCAAGCTCAGTCGGAAGAACTTACTTCTAGACTCGAGACCCTGCAGACTGCATTGCAAGAAAAGGAGGATCTTGTGCACGAAGCCATCGAGGCGCGGACCAGCTTGGAAGATCAGCTCCAGCAGCTTCAGCAGCAAGGGGTAGATTTTCAAGAACGAATGGAAACGCTGCAGACGTCGCTAGCTGAGCGTGAGGAATCCATGGAGAATATCGAGAAGGCTCGTACATCGCTTTCGCAAGAACTTGAGGAGCTCAGGGAGAGTGGACAGAAAGACTCGGAGCAGCTTCGAGCCCAGCTAGAGACTTTGCAAAGTGCTCTCGAGGAAAAAGACGAACGGATCCATCGGCTCACAGAAAGTGGCGAAGAAGCTACGCGTCAATTTCAAGCAGACCTGCAAGAAAAGCTTGAGGCTATGCAGGGCTCTCTTGACGAACGGGGAGAAGCCTTGCATGTAGCGGAGCAGGCTCGCTCTTCCCTCGCGCAAGAAATTGAAAATCTAAAAGAGGCTGGCAACGCTCATGCTCAGGAATATGAAAGCAAGTTGGAGGCGCTGCAAAGCGCGATGGAAGAGAAGGACGAGGTGCTGCGGGAGGCGGGCGAGACGCGCACAGTGTTGGAAGAGCAAGTCAAGCAACTTTTGCATCAGGCTGAGGAGCTCGCACAAAAGCATCAGGCAGATTTGCAGGAGAAGCTTCAGTCTCTGCAAGACACCCTCGCAGACCGCGAGGAAGCCTTGCAGAACGCTGAGCAGGCTCGAACATCGCTTGCTCAAGAGCTTGAAGCACTACAGGAGACTGGCAAGACGCAAACAGACGAGCTGCAAGCCAAACTGGAGGCTTTGCAGGCCGACGTCGAGCAAAAAGATCAACAGATCGTGCAGCTCACGCAACAGGGCGAAGAGGCCATTCAGCAGTATCAAGCAGGCCTGCAGGAGAAGCTTCAGTCTCTGCAAGACACCCTCGCAGACCGCGACGAAGCCTTGCAGAACGCTGAGCAGGCTCGAACATCGCTTGCTCAAGAGCTTGAAGCACTACAGGAGACTGGCAAGACGCAAACAGACGAGCTGCAAGCCAAACTGGAGGCTTTGCAGGCCGACGTCGAGCAAAAAGATCAACAGATCGTGCAGCTCACGCAACAGGGCGAAGAGGCCATTCAGCAGTATCAAGCAGGCCTGCAGGAGAAGCTTCAGTCTCTGCAAGACACCCTCGCAGACCGCGACGAAGCCTTGCAGAACGCTGAGCAGGCTCGAACATCGCTTGCTCAAGAGCTTGAAGCACTACGGGAGACTGGCCAGACGCAAACAGACGAGCTCCAAGCCAAACTGGAGGCTTTGCAGGCCGACGTCGAGCAAAAAGATCAACAGATCGTGCAGCTCACGCAACAGGGCGAAGAGGATATTCAGCAGTATCAAGCAGGCCTGCAGGAGAAGCTTCAATCTCTGCAAGACACCCTCGCAGACCGCGAGGAAGCCTTGCAGAACGCTGAGCAGGCTCGAACATCGCTTGCTCAAGAGCTTGAAGCACTACGGGAGACTGGCCAGACGCAAACAGACGAGCTCCAAGCCAAACTGGAGGCTTTGCAGGCCGACGTCGAGCAAAAAGATCAACAGATCGTGCAGCTCACGCAACAGGGCGAAGAGGATATTCAGCAGTATCAAGCAGGCCTGCAGGAGAAGCTTCAGTCTCTGCAAGACACCCTCGCAGACCGCGAGGAAGCCTTGCAGAACGCTGAGCAGGCTCGAACATCGCTTGCTCAAGAGCTTGAAGCACTACAGGAGACTGGCAAGACGCAAACAGACGAGCTGCAAGCCCAAATGGAGGCGCTGCGCCATCAAATTCAAGAAAAAGATGATCTCCTGCACAGTGCTGACCAGACACGATCCGGTTTGGAAGAGCAGATTCGAGGTCTCACAGAGAAGAGCGCAGAAGCATCGCAGCAGCTTCAGACAGAGCTCCAGGACAAGCTCGAAGCTCTTGAATGCGCTTTGGCCGAACGAGATGGAGCCTTGCAATCATCTGAACAAGCTCGAGCCGCGTTGTTGCAAGAATTTGATGAGCTCAAGGAGAATGGCCAGATGCAGTCGACCGAAATCCGAACCCAGCTACAGGCTTTGCAGACTCAGATTGATGATAAAGAAGAACTTTTGCGGGAAACGAGCGAGGCACGCACGCGATTGGAAGAACAGCTCGAACAACTCACGCAGCAAGGCGCGGAGGCTTCACAGGCACAGGTCGCGGAACTCGAGGCGAAGATCGAGGCCTTGCAAGCCTCCGACGAAGCGCGCGCTTCTCTAGCCGAGGAAGTCGAGCAACTCAGAGCTGCAGGCGACCAAGGCGAGCACGTGCGTGAGGAGTTGCAAGCAGCCCTCGAGGCAAGGTCAGCTTTGGAAAAGATTCTCGAGGAAGTACGCGCGGAGCGTGAAGAAATTGAGCAAAAGGCTGCCGCGGATCTGGCGGCCGCGCGAGAAGAAATGGCAGCGTCCTTTCAAGAGAAAAAGAAGGAGATTCTTCTCAAGTCGAAAAAACTCATCCAGGCCAAGACGAAGCAGAGCGTCGAGGCCTTGGAGACGGCCAAAGCCGAGGCCGAGGCCGCAAAGCAAAGTGTCGCCGCTCTAGAAGAGGAGGCGACCCGGTTACGCGAGACCATGATCGATGCAAATGAGCTGAGCAAGTTACAAGAGGCGCTCGACGCACAGCGGGAAGAGCTCGAATCGACACGTGAGGCGCTCTCTGCGAGTCAAAGCGCACTGAAAGCGCAGGCGTCAGAGCTCGCCACCGAGCTTGAAGCTCGGGGCGAAGAGCTCGCCAAGATCGACGAGGAGCGTAACCAGCTCAAGCGTGACCTTGCACATTTCGAGGACCGCGAGGCGCAACAGCGCTCAAGCCTCGAGCACATATCGCGCACGCACGAGGAATCCTCGCGAGCTCAAGAGGTTGCACTCCGTGTGCAGATCGAAAAGGCGCAGCAGGCCGAAGCCGAGCTCAAGCGCGTCTCCGAAGAGCTCACCAAGACCAAACAACGCAACAGCGCAGCCTTGAAAAAGTCGCGTGGCGATCTCCAGGCAGCGCAGGAGCAGCTCGCGCAAGCGCAGCAGCGGAGTAGCAGTCTGGAAGCGGACTTGCGCGAGGCGCAAGAGGCGCAGACATCCTTGGAAGAAGGCACACGCGCCGCTCAGGAACTTCGCGAGGAGCTCGAGGCAGCTCTACGCGCCAAGGAAGACCTGAGTGAGCAGGTCGTTGCGGCGTCCGCCAAGCTCGAAGCTGCGACCAAGGCCCACGAGGATGCCCTCGCCATGACGCGGGCCGACCACGAAGATCGTGCGTCCAAGGCGGAGACCCAGGTACAGGAGCTGCGCAAGCAACTCAAGTCGCGCAATGATAATGCACGACAGCTCATTGCGCAAAAGGACCGTGAAATCGCATCGCTCGAGTCCGCTGCGCGACAGGCCAAGGAGGAGCTGGTCCGCCAGACGGAGGAGCTCGAAGAGAAAGCAAAAAATAGCGGCGAGTTCGAATTTGTTCAGCTGGCCCAGGCACAAGCGCGACGCGACGCGCATATTCGCAACTTGGAGAAACGACTCGAGGAAGCCAATGAGCTTTTCCGAACCAAGGAGCAGGAGCTTGCGGATCAAACGGCAGACCTGAACCGCAAGACGTCCGAGCTCGAGGACCTGCGGCGAACGGTCGGCCGGTCGAGTGATCTGCAAATCTCCAATGAGCAGGGCGCGGGTGCCGCTAATCTTGGAGGAAACTCAGAGTATCTGAAGAACGTCATGATCAAGTACTTTCAGGCGCCCACGGACGAACGGTCGCAGCTTGTGCCGGTGATTGGGACAATTCTGCACTTTAGCCCGAGAGAACTCGAGCTCGCTCGCTCTGGCGAGCAAGAGGCGAGCGGCGGCGGAGGTTTCTTTTCCTATTTGCTGGGCGGCGGCGGCGGCGGTGGCGGCGGCGGTAGTGGAGGCGGGAATCGCCATGAGCCTAAGCCTATGGCGCTCTCTCCTCCGACAGTGGCGACATCGACCCGGGCAGGCAATGTCTCTGCGAGTCCAGGGTCTCCCTCTACAGGGAACTGGGGCGGAGACGATAGCTCTCTGGGTAGAGGCGATAACGACGACGACGACGACGAGCAGGAGGACGACGACTATGGCCAGGAGGCACAGCACGGGGAACTAGAGCATCGTAGTGAGCTTGTCGCCGATCCGGACGCAGTGTTTCGAGAGGACGCAAGCAGTCCTCTCGACAAGTCCGTCAAGAGCCCCGTTTCGAGCTGGTTCGGTAGCGCTCCGGGCGCCGGGGATGAAGGCGACGAAGACGATGAGGAGGCGGAAGAAGATGATGACGCGGACTCTCTGTAAAGTCTCGGCACTCCGGGGCGGGGTGTAGGGTGCTTTACGTTTGCAGTTAGTAGGGGAATTTTTTTATGAATTGGGTGTATTATGTGCTTTTGCTGCTGTTTTCGAAAGACAACCGTTCACTTTCAAGATGGAGAGCGTTGGGTGCATTTTGTTCTTGCTGCTGTTTTCGAAAGACGGCGCTTGAACAAGCGCGACGCAAAAACCAAATGAAGAGGGCGAGTAGGCAATGAGGACTTGACAAACAGAGGCTGGGGCTGGATGAAGTTGGTTGGAGTCGGGAGCGTGGGCGCCGGATGCGAGGACAGGGAATGTTGCACGATGATGATGAATTGATTTCAATCGAAATCCTTCGATTCGCGGCGGTTGAAGATCAACCAAGGGAAGAAAAAACTTATTTGTGTAAGACGTAAAAGGAAATACAAACAGCATTTATTTGGGGATGAACTTAGATTTGGATGGTTGGGTGCATGGTCAAGATGCTTCTTCGCGCGAAGGACGCGATTTACTCGCCGCCCAGCAAAAGGTTGACCTGCTTGAGGACCTGGTCCTTGGTGGGGTCATACGGGTGCTCCTTGGAGGGAATCTCGAGCACGGTGGGCACGAGCTTGGTGTACTTTGCGAGTTCCTGGCGGATGAGGTTGGCAATGTGCTGGTTGATGAGGATAATGGCGACGTCCTCGCGCTCCGTGAGCTCCTTGAACTTCTGCAGGACCTCGGCGGGGCGCGTCTCCTTCTTCACCACGAGGAAGTTCGTCCCCGCGGACGTGCGCTCGCCCACGCCGGCCAGCAGGAAGCCCGTCACGGTGTCCTCGTCGCCAATGACGCCAATCAGCTTGCCCGAAAACTGCGAGTCCGCCATCGCGCCCAGCCGCTCCGCCTGCCTGCCTGCCTGCCTGCCTGCCTGCCTGCCTGCCTCGCCGCTCTGCTCCGCCTGCGCGTCGGGGCTGCCGCTCGCTGCTGCTGCGCCTTGCTCTCGCTCGCGCTCTGCCGCGCCGCGCTCTCTCTCTTGCGCTTCTCGCGCACTCTTTCTTTCTTTCTTTCTTTCTTTCTTTCTTTCGCTTTCTTTCGCTTTCTTTCTTTCTTTCCTTCTTTCTTTCTTTCCTCCTTTCTTTCTTTCCTCCTTTCTTTGGTCGCTTGCTTTACTTTCTCCCTTTCTCGCCGCGCCGGCCAGTGGGCTATCGCGCCGCCACAAGTGGGCTATCGCCGCCGCAAGTCGGCTATCGCCGCCGCAAGTCGGGACGCCGCGCGCCGGGATCTCGATCCATCGATCGACGATCGAAAGTCCCAAACCGCGCGGCCTCGCGCCCTTCCCGCCCTCCTCCCCCCCGCCTCCCGCCCTCCCGCGCGCGCCCTCGCGCCGCGGGGCCGGCCGCGGCCGCGCGGAGGACGCGGCGGGCAGGCACGGCGCGAGGGCGCGGGAGGGGAGGGAGGAGGGAGGGAGGGAAGGGCCCGAGGCGGCAGGCGCGTGCAGGGCGCAGTGCAGTGCAGTGCAGCAGAGGGGTTAGGTTTGGGGAGAGAGGGTTAGGTTTGGACGCGTAGCGTGCACGATAGCGCGCAACGGACACTGGGGAGACGGGGAGGGAGGGATGAAGAGGGAGGGAATGAATGAATGAATGCGGTGGATGCGTGCGTGCGTGCGTGCGTGCGAGCGCGTGGACGAAGCGAAGGAGGTCGAGATCGTCCGAGGTGGAATGCCGATGGCAGAGGGAGAACTGATCATTCTGTGCTGAGCGAGGCGTGGCAAGTAGTGTCGTGTGTGCGTGCGCGCGTGTCAATCTTGACGCACGGAATTCTTCGGACGAAGCAAGGAGAGAATGCGTCGATCGAGACCGGGAGGACCTCGCACGGAACGCGTGGCGATGATGGCCGCAAAAAAAGAATCGCCCGGACCCATGGCGATCAAAGGTGGGAAAAGGTCTGCGGGAATTGCTGAAGAAGACCTCGATGCCGAGCTCCGGCGTGCCATGGCCGACTTGGCCCAGCTCAAAGAGTACTATAGCGATCCCTGTAAGCTTGCAGGGACGCCGTCGGGATCTTCGGGTACGAACGCCCACGGAAACGGCGCTTCGAGCAGCGCGGGGCCGGAGGTCACAAGTGCGGGAAACTCTTCGCTCGATAGACTTGCAGTGGCAGAAGCGGTCATTCGCAAATTGTACCGGCGCAACCAAGAGCTGGAGAGCCAAAAGCATGAAAATGATCTTGCCAAGGCCCAGAACCAAGCCGAAGAAGCAAGGCTCAAGGAAGTCGAAGATGATTTGCGCGTCATGAAAGCTCGCAATGCCGCCCTTGAGGCCTCTCTCCGCAGCACAGAGGCCAAGCTTGCAGAAAAGCATCAGCAGGCAAGCATGCTTGCAACGCGCCTGGAAGCCTTAGGCGGAGAAAATCGGAAACTAGTCAATGCACAACGTAAGCTGCAAGCGGAACGCAAGGAAGACCGTCGCCGCGTAAATCGACTCAAAGATCTCGAAGAAGCTCTGCAACAAGCCCAGCAACAGACTACCTTTGCACAGACGCAAATGGAGTCCATGCGTCGCGCACAAGCATTGCGTGCAAGTGGATCGAAACGGGATACACAGAACCTCGTCAGCGTCCTCACGAGACAGCTTGATGCACAAGCAGAACAACATGAACTTGAACGTGCCACTTTCAACGAAAAGCTCGCCAGACTCGAGTCTGAAAACTGTGCTCTGTATGTTTCGTCTGTAGAAAGCGAGAACGTCTGACTGTATTGCACAGCGTAGATGCATACCATGTTTGACCACGCAAATTATTGAAAAGAACAAAAAGCAAAGCAAAGCAAAGCAAAACAAAACAAAATGAAGTAAAGGTAAAGTAAGGAGCAGTGACCTGGGTATACAAGAATGACGCATCATCAGATCGTTTTCAACCAATTTAGAATCAAGCAGCAAGCAGCGCATTCAACTAAGAAATTCTGATAAGATTATAAGAGCTCCTGACCGCAAGCAGCGATCTGAGGATTCGTACGGTGAGAAGGGACTGGCTTAGTGAATCTTGAGCACCTCAATCTCGAAAACGAGAGTAGCCTTGGGGGGAATCTTCCAGGCCGGGAAGCCCGAGTTGCCGTAGCCCTCATGGCTCGGAATCTCAAGCTTGCGAATCTCGCCCTTCTTCATACCGAGGCAGCCCATGTCCCAGCCCTTAATGACGCCGCCAATGCCAGCCTGGTACGTGAAGGGCTGCTGACCCGGGTCACGCGTGGACCAGAATTTGTAGTCGTTCTGTAGCAAGCGGTTTGAGAAGGGGCATGCAAGGTCAGGTTAGTGTTATTTGGTTGTTGTCTGGTCGTGGGAGCGTTGGAATGGGGCTTTTACGTACCTCCTTAACGACGCCCTTGGCGTGCACCGTGACAGTGCTGGCCTTGACCACCGTGGCATCTCCTGTGCGGCGCGCACGCGCAGACGCAAAGACGTGAAACGAACGTCAGCCACACGCGCCTCAAGCTTCGAAAAACGGCGTGTGCGCGACCGTTCGTCGATCGATCAATCCACCGCTTGCTACGGACCCTTCACTTACCCTCGCCCTCCTGCACAATCTCGTACAGAGTGTCGCAGTTCTCAACCTTCTCCATTGTCGCTGGCCTTGCTTCTCTCTCTCCCTCTCTCGCGCGCGCAAACTGTTTACGTTTTGGAGCAGCGTGAGTAATTCTTTTTGGACGATCTTTCGGGGCCTTCTCATCATCTGTGCGAGCGAACCTTGATGATCGTCGACTCTGGAAAAGGAACCTATGTAAGCGAGCAAACAAGCAAGCAGAGTTGAAGTGTGCTAGTTTGAATGGGTGTGGACAATCGCATGTGATGGAGTAAGAGGCCTGACTCGAGTAAAGGCTCTGCTCTAGTCTTCTTTTGTACCATATTCATTTGCGAAACATCAGCTGCAGATTGGGTGCGTGCCTCTTCCCGAGACTTCGAAACATTTCTTCAATTGTACCAGACAAGAAACAAGTGCCGTATCCTCGAGTATCCAGCAAATTTACGATCGTCCGAAATTATCTCTCGAACAAATGTCCTTGTTTTGTAAATCTTATCTCCAGTGCCCACGCCGAAGCCCGTAGTGGCCTGGGGCGCCCAAAACTCAGAGTCTAGCGAGATCCGCAAGTATCAGAAGACGGTTGACCTGCTTATTCCCAAGCTCGCCTTCCAGCGTCTCATCCGGGAGATTGCTCAGGATTTCAAGTGCGACCTGCGCTTTCAAGGCTCGGCCGTCCTTGCCCTGCAGCACTCGGCTGAGATGTACATCACGGCGCTGATGGAGGACACTCAACTCTGCGCCATCCACGCCAAGCGAGTCACTATCACGCCCAAGGACATGCAGCTCGCTCGCCGCCTCCGAGGCGAGCGCACATAGATTCGCGGCCAGCCGATGCTTGTTCGTTCTACGACAACAACAACAACTCAAAATGAAAAATTTTTACTGTTTGCAAGGGGACTCCTCCCTCTCCTCTCCTCCCCTTTCTTCGTCTTCTACTCAGTGGATCACCATTCATTTCATTCCACTCCACTCCACTCCATCTCGCCTTTTACTCGCAGGTGCAATCTTTCGTGTGCTGGCACATGGAGCCAAACGTAGGGTAAGGGCATCGGCAGTAAGCAATTCCAGTCTGTCTCGTCCCGGAATTGCACCGCTCGTCTCGCATCGCACGCCCCAGAAAGCAGAGTCGTTGCATGCACACACACCCGTGTTGGCATCGCATGTGCCCCTGCCGTTGCAGGTCGTCCCAGCGCACAAGTCAGCCGAGGGATCACCCAGCTCGCTGTCGCTAAATCCGAACTCGTTCTTGATGTCTTCGGACAGGTCTGCGATTGCCTGCGTGACACTTTGGAGCTCAGCAACCCACTCGTCTGTTAGAGGGTCGTTGGGGTCGGCGTCCTCGGCATCGTCCAAGCTCACCACCACCTGCAGGGAGATGGAGCCTTCTGCACCGGAAACAACAATGTCGGACGAGTCCACGCCGAGCCTCGCCGCAAGGGCCTCCTCGAAAGCCGAACCGTCCGTGAACGAGGTGGAGTTGGCAAAGTAGGAGGAGAAGTCATCATCAAGAACGTCAAAGGAGATGTCGATGGTGATGCTGCCTTGCGCCTGCAGTCGGCGCCCTCCACCACTGTTCTCCGTCCCGCTGATCGAGCATAGATCTTCTGCCTCGCCACACACGACGTAGAGCATCTCACTCTGAATCAGGTCCTCAGCAGCCTCGCTGGTGAGGTTGAGCGCAGCCGCAACGGCGCCCACGACTTCAGTGCTCAGGAGAGCGGTCTCCGTGCCCGAGACCACGAGAGACGCCGCAGAGCTATTGGTCGCCTGTTGGGCAGCTCGCACGGCATCGATGGTGACCTGCGTCGCGAGCTTGGCCGCCGTCACGTTCGTCACCTTGGTGATCGCTCTCACGGCGTTGCCGAGCGCGCTCTGCTGCAGGCGCTGGATCCGCGCCTTGTTCTCACACATCGCCTCGGTGTCACATGTCCCCGTGTAAGTGGTGGCGCAATCGCCGCGCGAACAGTAGGGCAGTCGGTTCGGGTTTTCCTCGTCATAGCACTCGAGATGCGTCGCGCACTGAGGCACCGTCGGGAAGAGAGCGAGGAAGCCAGAGTAGTTCGGATTTGCCCCAATCTTGCCCATGGTGACGCCGATCGCAGCGAAATTGGGCAAGACGGCGATCGAGTGGCTAGACATTCTCGAAGAGACGCCTTCCGATCTGCTGATCGAGTGTTTTGCCTGCTCGACCCACTGACTCGAGGAGTCGTTGAACTCGTAAAAGTAGTAGCGGCCCGTCTGCGTGCTCGTATCGTAGCCCTTATCGGCACCGACGATCAAATTCTTGCCGCTGAGAGCGAGACCATTCCCAAACTTCGCGCTGCTCTGCCCGTACAGCTCAGGCGGGCACTGGATCTCCTGATCCAAGGTCCATTCTGTCGATCCAGCAGGGGACGACAAGACGATGACTGTGCCGTGCTGGTTTGTGGAGTTGGCCGTCATGTCGAGCTCATATGAGGATGCCGCGATGCGCTTCGTCCCATCCTCCGGGTCGACGCTCACCACCAGATACTTGAGCGGCTTGATCGCTTCCACACCTTCTTCGCGGGCCAGCGCTGGGCTGGAGACGTACTGCAGTTCGGTGTCCCAGGTGCCATCGCCAAGCCGGTTCAAGATGTGCACGCGGAAAGGAAGCTCCGTGGTGTGGCCTGTGTTACGGATGAAGGCAATGAGGCCATCGCCCGCGTCCATTGAGTGAATAGGGCCAAGACTGTCGCTGTCACTCGCGATGTCGCGCGAAAAAGTGAAGGGCTCGCTTGGGCTGCTGCGCTCGAAAAGCTGCAGCTTCTGAGGTCTGGGGTAGAAGTTGTCGGCATAAACGTCTTCGCTGGTTCCTTCGTAGTTCGCGTAAGTCTTGATGGCCAGGGAGTTCTCTCCAGCAAGTGCAATCTCTTGTCCAAACCACTCTTTGGGGTGGGCTCCGTCTGGAGAAGTGATCTTTTGGGCCTCTTCCCATTGCTGCGTCTCACCGTTCAGCTTGTAGACGAAGACAGCGCCAGCATCGGGTGTTCCAGTGCACGACGTGCACGTGTATGCTCCATTGGCGCTGTACAGTTCGATCGTCATCCGGTGGTTGAAATCGTTGCTCTTGGGGTAGCACTGGCAATTGCCATCGTCCGACAGCAACTGCTCAAATCCCCAGTAAGGGTGGGTGGCGATGTCTTCAAGGCTCGACGACGACGGACAGACCTCCGAACACGCCTGATGTTCTCCTTTTGCACAGTGACCTTTTCATCGTTAGTTGGATCAGCGCACCTTCGCCCGTCAACGGTGTAGCAGCCGTTCTCATCTGCCCCAGCATGGGCCCCAGCATGGTCCCTGTATGCTGCGATGACAAGGGTATCGCCCCACAAGGCCGTGTCTCGACCGAAGTAGCGGAAAGTGGCGAAATCATCGTCCATCACCAATCGCTGACTGTGCTCATACTCGCCATTGCCTTCGTTAAAACGAAACATGTGGACGCCGCCAGGAAGCGCATACCTTCCCTCGTCGTCGTTGTATCGCAGCGCTGAGACAGCGAGCCATTCGCCATCCTGTGCGATGGTGGATCCCATTTGCTCATAGTAATACGCGTCGCCAACGAGTTCCGTGCGAACGGAGTCCGTGAAGTTGAACAGCTTTGGCAACGCCGCCAATCCAGTGCGCGTTAAAGCACACAAGGACAAAAAGCGAACTAGGGTCGTCGTCGTCGTCGCCATCGTGGTGTTTGTTGGGCCGATTGTGTACAGTACAGTACACCTTCTTTGTCTCGTCTCTTCGCAAATCAAGTCAACTCTACGTGCATGCATTTTCATTCGTCAATTCCGCCCCTGCTTAACTTTGGGTATAAAACTGCGTTCTTTGTTGGTTCCGCGCCGATTTAAAATTTTGTTTTTAACACGGAGTCCACGAGAGAAATACATGATTTTGCGAAGGCCAATCGGCACCTAGACCCCTCCGGCTTTGATTTTTTTTTCGAATCGGTTGGTCGACCGTTCGCCCACCGGCGAGAAACGTCGATTGCCGCAGTCTTGGTCTGCAAAGTCAACTCGTTGCAAAGTTAGACCGCGGGCGCCCCGGGGCGCCCTATATAATATATGGGCAGGCGGGCGCGTGAAGGGCGGAGCAGAAGGGGGAGGGCGGCGCGCCTAACGGCGGGAGCAGACGGGGATCGCAGGGGTGCGGCGGGCTCGCGGTGCCGCCGCGGGTGTACGGGCCTTGCTGCCCAGGAAAACCTGTGAGAGGGCGCGCGGTCAAGGGTAGCCTGTGCGCGTGGTTCACGCACGGGCTTGCGCAGGAACAGGGCCATATGGAGGCAGCTGAAGAGGCGCCGCCGCCGGTTCTGCCGTGTGGATGATATGATGCGCAGCGNTTTAATAAAATAGAAGCACCACGTTCTCAAGGTTCTAAAGTCACTTACAAGTGCCTTTACAAGTTTTCGGGATGTATATTTGTCAGGGTGTGGAAAAAGCACACCCTTCCTTGTAAAATGGTGCTTGTGAAACTGGGGTGTGAAGTTGTGCCTGAGGACCAGATTGAAGAGAGGTTCTTGCAATGGGCAAGAGGTGACGCTGTCGTTGCAAAACGAGCGAGCGCAGCGACAAGTACAGAGTTCCTGTCAAGTGCTTTCGTCAACTCGGTAACTGATATGATGTTGCCAAGCAGCGAGCGCCTTGTCCCAGTGCACGGGACTCACGAGTTGAAAGAAAACGTCGAAAATGGAGACTTTCTTATGGTCACGATGCTCTACTCGAGGGAAATTGTACCACCACAAGAGGAAGGTGAGGATACAAGGAAAGTGGAATCGTTCCAAGTGGATCTCGTCGAGTTCTGCGTCCTCTACAATCCGTGGGCGGACGTTATTGCGAAAGAGTATTGGCACGCAGTCATAGATTCGGCGCGCTCGAAAAGCGACGGATGGGGGGAAGCAAGGAGTGAGCTAGTGCTCACTCAATGTCTAGGCCGAAACTAGGCGCCTAAGGATTGTCTCCATCGTAATTCATGACGGAACGTAGGATACCAACGGCCTGCCGCGCAAATGTACGAACCGCTGCACGGTTCTTTTCGTTCAGGACAACCTCGAACGGCCTGCCTTGCTGAGCTGCCGACACGGTGGAAGCATAGCGGCCAATTGAGTGGATGCGCTTTGGCTTGCTGCCGCTGCCGCCGTGCCCAAAAATGTGAGCGTGCGTGGCAACAGCTTCCACCTTGCCATCGAAGTCATGCACTCCAAAAACCTCGAAGAGAGCCTCTCGCATGTTTGGCCAAGCACCTTCGAG
Organism: Aurantiochytrium sp. KH105; assembly: GCA_003116975.1. Taxonomy (NCBI): domain Eukaryota; class Bigyra; order Thraustochytrida; family Thraustochytriidae; genus Aurantiochytrium; species Aurantiochytrium sp. KH105. The sequence goes on from BGKB01000182.1 coordinate 112,519, forward strand.
AGTCTGGCCTCCCCCCTCACCGCGGTCGCCATCGTCGGCGGTCTCTTATAAGGGGTCATCCATAGGATACATCTGAAAGTCCCTGCACCATTCTTTGAGGATCTGCTCAAAAGAGTTCATCGCCACTTGGAGCTTCAGAAAATCCGGAAGTGACAGCATCTGCTCGCTCAAGGCACGCATCAAACGCTTCACTTCAGACAGCATTGCACGCACAAACTCCATGCGCCTCTCCTGGAATCGATGCAGTTCGTAGAGCTTCGCGCGGTCGCCGGCATCAGCACCAGCATCAGCATCAGCGGCGGCCTTGCCGTCCACTTTCAAAGCTTCCTCCACAGCGTTGCTGTACGCAGTGGTGGGCATGAGCATGAGCACGCTGTCTTTGCCAAAGTCCGCGACTTCCGCAAATTGAGCGGCGTCCTTCAGATCCAGGTGCTTGCCATAATAGTACATGTGTCTCCGCCGAAGGAAGCCATCGGAGTAGGCATTTGCGAGGGTCCTGAGCTCAAAGCCAAAAGTGTCCATGAATTCGTACAAGGTGTGGTCGAACAGCAGCGCCGCCTTGGTCGTCTTCGCAACCGCGTTCTTCTGCCGAAGGAATGACTCCAGGACAAGAAGAGAAATCCTTTCGTCCGCAAAAAGCGAGCCGGGAGCCGTATGGGCGCCAAGAACTCTAGCATGCTTCTTCACCATGCTCAACATGAGCGCGTCGCTCGCTCCTTGTGCCTGAAGAGACAAAAGCATACTGCTAGCGTCCAAGTAGCTCTTGCCGTGAAAGACAAGGAAGAGATCCATGAGCTGCGAACCCATGCGACAGTAGCTCGCAAAAGCAAGTGCATAAACTTCCTTGCAAATGAGGGTGTGGAATAGTGCCAAGAAGGCAGGCATCTTGTAGAGCTCGGCCTTGATGAGGGCAACAAGGGCGCGGTTGAGAATGGCGCTCTCTTCGACGGGTTCATTCGATGCCTTCACACCGGCCATCACGCGCGCTGTCAGACGGTCAACGAGCATGATGAACTCCATCTCGGAATACGTTTGACCGCCGCCTCCATTTCCTTTCGAGCGCTCAAGCAATGTCTTTTCAAGAGCCTGGAGAGGGGTCATCTCTTGCTTCTTTTGCTCACCCTCCATGACGTCACTCTCAATGTTGCCACTTCTGGCTAGCTTATCCATGAAGAGAGAGGCGGACTCCGTTTGCTTTGCGTCGACAGTGGTCAGCCAGAGCCAGTGAGTCGATCACACTAAAATGCAAGAACAAGAACGTGTTTCTTCTCGGAGAAATGAATATATGTGAGTGTGTTGTTTCTTCGGAGAAGGAGAGGGGAATTGCCCCAAAACAGGCCCATATATCGATTGATCGGAAAGGAGAGCAAAGCAAAAGGACTCTGTTTCGTTTCGTTTGTCAACAACAGAAAAAAATAGATGTCTTCTACAGTTGTAAGCAACCAATTCGACACATGCACGACTGAAACGCACAGCGCGGGGGGCAACACCCTCGCTTGTATCAATGCGATGGGTGAAATTGACCGGCACTTTGTTTACAACAACCAGTTCAGCATGTGTGAATACCACTATTGTGCAGTTCGACTTGACGTGGACAGCGGGAGACACAACGTTCTCTCCTGCAGTGGCGCCATCCTTCAGTTCGACAACAAAGGAGACTTCTTTTTTAACCCCTTGACGCCACTTGCACCCGATTTCTCCAACATGATGGCCTTACCCCCATCCGCGGTGGATCCCCTCGGAAACGGTCTCAAATACTACTATGTGAAAGATGTGCGGTCAACTTTTGCATCAGACATCACGCGCGTTACTTGCAAAACCGACCTCGAAACGTGCCTCGACTTCGATGACGGCAAGTCGATCTGCATCGGCAATGTGAGAGGCACGAGCATCTTCCACACGAACCAAAGTTTGGCTGTTGGCGCAATGATGGCCACATTCATCGGGGCCTTTATCATGTTTGTCGTGCTGCCTCGAATAGGCTCGTACCGCAGCACGCGCTGGATTGTGGGCACACTGATCGTTCCCCTCGTCGCGTGCGGAATGATTTTCAATGGGATTGTGCTTGCCCCTGTCTTACCCTTTGTGCTCGGCAATTTTATCATCGTCTGGACGTTTCCATACGCATACTACACAGCCCGCGACTTTATCGTGGAAAGCATCGGAAGCTATGCAGCGGAGGTCCTGCTGGTGGAAGCAATCGTCTCGGAGATTCTGCCGGAAGCTTCGGGTTCGATGGCGACGGCGGTCAGGGGGGCTTCTACTGAGGCACTTGACAGAAAGAAAATGATTTTGCTTGCATTTGACTTTTTATCATGCTACTCCCCAATGTGTTCATGCGACAACTCTTCAATTCCACATGCACTTCACACGTCCCAGTGCACCCGTGTATCAGCTGCTTTCCATTCCATATTCGCCTTGAATAACTCCGGGTCGAGAACATGGACATGCGTGTAAACCTCCCGGAGACCGCTCGTTCCAATCGTATGGACGAAGCAACCAGCCTTCAAACGACAGATTATACCCGTCATTGTCATCTCGTCAAGAGCTGTGACTTTCAGCCAAACCCTATAGCGTTTCTGCCTCCCTTCCTGTAACATTTCCGGCACCTGAATGTCTGGGGCGGTATCTGGAAGGTCATCCACCGCCTCGATCATCATCAGGGGAACTCTCGTCTGCCCTTTGCCATTTCTGCTTCCGTCGAACATTTTGTGAAGACTGGAAGTGAGCACGATCCTGTTATTGTTATTGTCATCTTTCCAGTCCGGTTCGTTCGCCTTGCGCCGCCTCTTCAACTCAGAGTCATGCACCAGGTGCGCTTTCTCCAAGTCGTACCCCAGCTGTAACAATTGAGCCAACTCGATGCTTTGAAATCGCGTGATCATCTCCGCGGGTTCTGCTTTTGTCACCTGCATACTTAGGATCTGCGAAAACGCGGGTGACGATTCGTCGTCAGTGTCGTAGTCCGCGCGCTTGATCCCTATGGTGTGATATTGTTCTTCCAACATGACAGGGTCCGTGATGGCCAGATTATCGACAATATGATGATGCTCGCTCAGTTTGTTTCCAAAGCGCTGTCCTGATTCTGCACTGTGGAAGAAAATGCGAAAGTGCAAGTCGTCATTTTCATACCAAACGCAGTCTTTAAAAACGTCTTTTCGATTCGGTTCCACGGATAAGGATGCTGCAGACGAGGTTGCATCAATTTGCGACGGATCTGCCGCCGCAAGCCCTGACTCATCCGATGCCATGGCATATAAAAACGCGCGAATGCCCGATAACCGCTTGCTGCCTCGAATGAAACCCTCCACTTGCCACAGTTGCGGTCGACGACGCCTGTAGTCGGCCACAACACCCGTCTGCGCTGCTTCTTTGTGCAAACTTCCACCCATACGTTGTTGCAGTGAATCCTCCTTGTTACTCAGACGGTCGCGCTCCTTTTCAAGGTATTTGCGATAGTCTCGAGGTGTCTCGTGATACTCCTTGTCATCGTCATCAAGGGCTTGGAATGCAGCTTTCCACGAACTGATCTGGGCTTCCACGTCCGCAAGCTGCGCCTGTACGGCCTCTATCTCCTGTTTGAGGCGCCGAACTTCTTCCTCTGCTGCGGCCAGCTTCGCAAGCTCTGCAGCTTCGTCGCCTTCCACGACGGTGGACAGGCGCTTGCGGCCACCTCCGCCGTCGCCACCACTCTTGCCTCCTCCCTTTCCACGGAGAATTGAAGCCATCCTTTCACCTCGCGCGTTTCTTCTGCGTAGCGCTGCTGCGCGTTTCTGCTGCGCAGCGCTGCTGCACCTACGTCGCAGCGGAGGCCGACGTCGCGGCAAGCCTTCCTCGTTGGTTGAATTCGCGATCTGCAGCTGGTTTGCAATCACCAGGCTGGAGAGACCGCTGCTTTTTTTATGCTTTTAGAGGAACGCAATTTGCCACCTTATCTCATTTAGCATCTATTCCCGGATAGCGCGGAGTATTTCTTGGGTGTTTGTCGGGCCTGTACTACTTTCCTTTTATTTTGGAAGGGGGGTATACTGCACCTTACACGTGCACCTACCTGTGAAAGTGCTCGTACTTGCTACTTCTGTAAAAGTAGCCACTCCAGTGCACGTTGAGAAGCAACGTCATGAGGAGGTCATCTTTGCCTCCTCCAACTTTACCAGAGTAGAATTTCTTGGGTTGAGCGATCTCACTCGGTTTCAGCATTTCTCGGAACTCTTTCATTTGCTCGATGAGCATCGAGATGAGCGCTTCAGGTGATCGCGAAACGCACGTCTTGGTGTCCGGGTTGGCGATGCGCACCGCTCCATCCATAATCTTTTCGCGGAGGTTCTCCACCGCTAGCATCTTCATGTTGTGAGTGGTTCGGAAACCTGTGTGGATGCCGTCGTCACGCTCATTCATGACGACAAAGTAGCCGATGTTCTCCTCGAGCATCGTAGCCATGTGATCGCTTTCCATGCCTAGATTGCTCTCGAAGATGAAAACGGATATTGTGTTGCAAAAGCGGGTGTCCGATCGGAGTTGATTCACGTGTTCGATGATGAGACTGTGATTCTCCTTGGCCGTTTTGCAGGGAAAGGATTCGAGGCCGACGATCAGGTGCATGCCGCCGCGGCGGATGACGCTGGTGATTGCAATTTCCGATTGCTTGCCCGCCGCGGCAGGGTCGATCGAGTGGAAGACATAGTCGTAGGTTTCGTTGTAAGGCAGCGATAAGCGTTCCATATTCGCAAATTGATTGATGAGCTTTGTCGGGAACGCCCGCTGATGCAGCGCAGACGCGACACCACCAATCTCTCGCGCAAGCATCTCCTCCTGACCCCTCATGATAGCATTGATAATCTTGCGCTTGCGCTTCGATGACCACGCTGGAAGCAAGTGCGCGTTGTGGTTGCATTTGTGCGCCTCATCTTTGTCGCGACATGGCTTGCACGCGAGGTGGATGTGTGTGACGGCGAAAAGAGGCTCGCCATGCAGATCCTTCTGCTCGAGGTACTTTGTGAAGAAGTTGTCTTCACTAGTGATCGTACTGATGCCAATGATACTTGTGCGCTCGAGCTGGTGCAAGGGCACCACCACCTCATAGAGCACCTCCGGGGGAATCTGAGCCAGCTCCTCTAGAATCACGACCGTACCACTCACACCCTTGAGCGTTCGCACAGCACTTGGGTAGGCATTTAGCTTCGAGAGACTGCCATCGAGGGATCGCACTTTCATCTTCTCTTCGTTGCGTTGGATGATGCGGTTAGACTCCCCGAGTTTTCCAACGAAGTCAATCACAGCTCCCATGAGCGCGACGGACTGTCGCTTACCGGGCAAAAAAATGGACACCTCGATGTCAGGCACGACAATGACGAGTACGGCAGCCAGCAACGCTGTTGCAAAGGTCTTGCCCATGCGCCGTGGAGCGCAAATGAGCACCTGCTGCTTTCGACTCGCAAACTGATACTTGATCATGACGCGGTGCTTTTCTCGCTCAAAGTCGTCATTGTAGAAGACACGAAGACAAGAAGCAAGCCTTAGCTCCCCTCTTTCAAGATAATTAGGTGCCCTTTGTCATTTCTCAAGAAAATCACACATTGTAGCACATAGGCAGAACTCCGTCGTGATGTCTCCATTCCATTTGCACGAGTCATCTGAACTGCGTTCGATAACAGTGTGGTTGGCCATCGCGTGGTGAAGGACTCCCCACTCGCTACGGCGTTGTCAGTCTCAGCGCAAACAAGGTCGGCGGGTTTTGTCCTTTTCATCTGCCATATCATACTGTTCCGGTGGTTAGGTGGGTTCAAGTTGGTTGACGATCTCGTCGCAGACCCTTTACGTCCAGGTCCGCGCAAACAGACACGTAGACGCGCAGGGACAGCCAGCGAGCCAGGGAAACGTGCAGACAGGCGCCCCCGCGTACGGCCAAGATGGCGGAGTACACGCAGGTCCACCGCTTGGTGCTGCAGTCTTTCATGCGCGAGTTGTAGGTTGGAAAAAGCATTGGGGATGGATGGATGGATGGATGGATGCGCTTGTCGTGAGAGCGCGGCGAAAGACAACTCGCGCGAGCGTGAGGCAACTCGCGCGAGCGTAAGGCAACTCGAGCGAGCGCAAGGCAACTCGCGAGAGCGAAAGAGCTGTTGAAAGGAGTATTTTTGCGAAGTTTGACGGCTGGGATGACTCACCGATGCAAAGCGCTTATAACACAGTGCATTCGATGCTGACAAGCTCTGCGCGGAAGTCCAAAAGGTAGGAGATCGAGCTGGTGAGCCCTTGCAAATTGAGCCGCAGGCGCTCGACTCCTTTGTTGGCGTCATCCGCAACAAACTGAGCGAGGCCAACATTGGCCTTGAGATCCGGAAACAGCCTCTGCGAGACCTGGATGGTAAGGTGTACTATGTACTTGTGAACGTACGAGACGATGAAATTTCCAAAGCTGCAGGCTCTGAGTTCAAGGACCACGAGCGCACGCTATTTAAGGAAATCCTGGAGCACCTCGCAAATAGCGACCGCGGTGATATGGTCATGAGCGAGGCTAAGAAACTCATAAACGGAAACGACCTTACGCGAGGCAAATTTCCGAATCTTGCGCTTGAAGACTTTCTGAGACGCTTGACGAAGCGCAAGTGGCTCCGTGCGCACGAAACTGAACAAGGTCGCTACACGGGCGGACCGCGCACGCTGGTGGAGCTGCAGAGCACGCTTCGCGACCTTGGGGCTGCACAAGACCAGAACACGGGCTTGTTTGTGTTGCGTACAACTTTTTACAAGAACGGCGGCAATGTTGCTCTTCTGAACGACCATGCCGATGAAGGTGATGATGACGCGGCATACGACGACAGCTCAGCTGAGGAGGAACCTGCCCCGAACCGACGACGTTCCCGACAACAGCAGCAGCCTCAGAACGAAGACGATGAGGATGAAGACGAGGACGAAGATGACGAAGACTATGGTGGCGGAGGTGGCAAACGCGCGCGTGGCGCACGTGGATCTGGAACAGGAAAGCGACGACGGCGCACTTCAGCATGAACGAAGAAAGGAACGAATGAATGGACAACTTCTCTCGAATCGAATCGAATTGATGGACTTGAATCGAGGCGCATTGACTGTGAATCCAGTTCAAGTCGAAACTCAAGTCAATCCAATGCAATCTAATTCAATTCAATCTTTGATGTGCAAAACGATGCTATTATTCTTGGCTTCCGTGCAAAGGCGGACAAATGCTTGGTTGATCACGCATTCGCAGGTTGCTGCAACACTCTTGAAACCCAAGTTTTAATATTTGGTGATGATTTTTGGAGACGGGAAATTCCATTGACGTTGTACAACCACACTTGGGGCAAGCACGCAGGCAAAAGCATAAAGGTGAAAATATTCTGAGAAAACAGGCAAAATTCCAGCAAATGCCACGAGCAGCTTGCTCGCACTTACTTTCTGAAATCGATGATGAAGAGAGACTTGCTGGGTTTCATGTGGCACGCAGCGACCTTGTCGCCAGTGTGATTCCATGCCACCTCGTTGATGCCTCCGTCGCCCTTGAACTTACGGATGCACTTGCCATCCTTGACGCTCCAGATGCGAAGGGTGTGGTCAAGCGAGCCCGTGGCAAGATATTCGCCGTTGGGGCTAAAGGCGAGGTTGTAGACAGCCTTGGTATGGTCTGCAAAGGTGGAAATGCACTTGCCGGTCTCGGCATCCCACGTCTTGACGGTGGCATCGTCCGAGGCCGTCGCAAAGAGAGAACGTTGCGTTGGCGACCACTTGACGTGGTGAATGGCGGCCGTGTGCTCGTGAAAAGTGCGTAGAGGACTGGTCTGGTCCGGCTTCCAAAGGCGCGCCGTAAAGTCGTCGGAGCAGGAGAGCAAAAGCTCAGCGTTGTGGTTCCACTGGATCGAATTGACTTCATGGTTGTGGCCCGAGAACTGCGTCAAGGGTTCCTGTTTGCCGACCTCGCAGAGGTAAATCATCTTGTCGGTCGAACACGTCGCAAAGGTTTCGTTGTTTCGCCATGCAATGTCGAGTACGGGCTCCTTGTGATTTTCAAAGACCTGCAAGACGGTGCCCGAGCTAGCGTCCCACACAACGGCGGTCCTGTCTACACTGCCGCTCAGCAGGTACGTCCCTGACGGATTCCAACGAATGGAAAAGATGGTTCCCTTGTGGCGCGAAAGGGTTTGCACGAGATCGCCCTTTACATCCCATATTCTGCCCGTGCCATCGTATGAGCCGCTGGCGAGCTGCTGGCCGTCCGGCCTCCAGTCGAGCGAGCTTACATCTTTGAGTTCTGGCGTTCCATTTTCCATTGATGCATGCCGCAAGACGACGGGGCTCTTTGACGCAAGGTTTCCGGCAGGGAGACCCGAGGCGCCGCGCGGTATGCTCCAAAGCCGCGCCGTGGAGTCTGCGGACCCGGTGGCGATCACATCGGCTTTCGGGTTCCATGCGCAAACCTGCACCTCCATTTTGTGGCCTTTCAGTTCCGTGACGTCTTCCTTGGCGACCCAGGCACCATCCCCGGCTGCAGCGCCTCCCTTGGCCTGGCCCGCCAGGCCCAGGGTCGTGCCACCCGCGCCACCGCGCGTCTGCGCGTTCCGGCTCGCACTGTCCCCGGATGTGTCCATGGGGTCGCTGCCTGCGCCGCTTCCGGCAGCACCTCCGCTGCCTGTGGCATTTCCTGCGCCCGATCCCGCCATCGCGTCGCTGCCGTCGCGGGATGCTGAGAGGAGGGAGAGGCCGTTCACCAGCTTGCCCGTGCCTTGCTCGAGCTCCTTTTCGATCTCGACATACTGCAGTCCCTTTTGCAAAAAGTTAATGAGCGCCCCTGGGGGAATGTCCGCTGTTGCAAGGTCTGCGCGGCCCACGAGGCTTTCGTACGCAAAGGTAAAGGCGCTGTGCACGTAGCCTGACTCTTGCAGATACCTGTACACCAGAAAGTTGAGCTCGTCCGAGTTGATAGACATCTTCACCGTTTCTTCCCAGTTCACAGCCGTGCGTACTCTGACTAATTTTCAGACCACACCCACGAACCTTCGTGCAAACAGCTCCTCGAGCCTCCGCCACGCCCAGGTCGTACGGAAGTCGCTAGTATAGTATACGTGGGTGAACAAAAAATATCTCCTCGCTCGCGAGCCTTTTTCCCCGGCGCTGGCTCGCTCGCTCGCTCGAGACTGTCCGCGCTGCGAGGCGAGGGTCCTCCGCGCCCGGGGCCCGCCTCTCGCGCCGCGGTCCCTCTCCGGGTTTCCGGCGTGGCGCAGCTGCGGTTGCTCGCGCGGCGCGAGCTCGCTCAACGTAGCGAAGCTAGCTGGCCTGCCCGCGTCGCCCGGTCTGCCAACTCAATCCCGCCGGGCCAGGCTGCGCGGGCCGTCGCGCCGCGGGCGGGTCCGGCTGCCGGGCGTCGGGGCGCGGCTCCGCGGTCTGCGCGCGGCGTTGTGTCCGCGTCGCGGCGCGCGCGGGCGGAGGAGAGGACGGCAGGAATCGAGGTCTGGCCGCTCGGGCAGCCAGCCTGCTGCTGCTGTGAGTGCAGCCCGCGCGCCGCAAGTGCGCTATGCGCGGGAAGCCCACTTGCGCCCGCGCATAGCGCACTTGCGCCGCACGCCGCTCCTCGCCGCTTGCCGCCACCCGCTGCCGGCCGAAGCCCACTTGCGCGCCGCGCCGCAAGTCGAGCCCGCCGCCATTCCGTACTTGCGNCCGCGCCGCAAGTCGAGCCCGCCGCCATTCCGTACTTGCGCCACGGATATAACCCACTTGCGCGGGTTTTTTCCCGCGGCCGGCAGGATGACTCGGGGTCGATTTTATAAGTCTCTTTGCCGCGAGTTAGGTCTCTTCAGGCTTCGCAATCGAGTCTCGCTTGCCAAGCTGATGATGATCATCGTGCAAGTGAGTAATAAAAAAAGATCTTTTTTCTCCCTCACTCGGATACCGGAAAAGGAAACAGAAGCAGGGAGTCGGGGCTCTCTCTCTGCGCGCACATCGAGTTTCTCCCGCGCACGGGGCCGAAGGCAGCGCCGCCGGGCGGGCACGGGTCGCGCAGGCAGGCAGCGCGGGCGAGGCGCCGCGGGACAGGGCTCTGCGTGAAAGAAACCCGGAGGTGCAGGTGTCTCCGCCGACGTGAGCGACCGCGGAGCGAGCGAGCCGCAAAGCCACGATGCGCACGGTGAGGGCGCCGCAAACGGCGGCACTCGCCGCCCTTCTGGCACTTGCCGCGACGCACGTGGCTGTGAGCCCGTTCACCAAGGTGGAGGAGAGCTTTAATGCGCAGGCGATGCATGATGTGCAATTGCTCTTGCAGAAGCGAGATATGGACGTGCTGGCGAGCTTCGACCATCACGAGTTCCCTGGCGTGGTGCCGAGGACCTTTGTGGGAGCCATCACTGTCGCGGCGGCTTCATGGCCGCTCCGCACTGCGCTCGAGACAGCCGCGCCGCTTATTGAGGACGTTCGTGCACTGGCACACGCTGCAGGACACGATCCAAACACGTCTGCGCCTGTGCCTCTCAGAGACGGTATTCTTTCGCTGTACGCCATGCGCGGGACGCTCGCCATTTTGGTGTGGCTCGCATTCGTACGTCTCAGCGTTGCGCTCACAAGACGCTTTGGCAACGCCTGTGGCACATGGTTTGCTGTGGTGTGCTGCTGCCAATTCCACCTCGTCTTTTACCTTGGACGGCCCCTGCCAAATACCTTTGCCATGGCACTATCCGCGTATGCTCTTGCACGCTGGCTCGAGAGTTCATGGGAAGAATGCGTTGGGATCCTGGCGTTTTGCACGGTCGTATTCCGCTGCGACACGATCATTCTCACTGCCTGGGTCTGCCTCATGATCTTGGCCCGCAGGGAGACGAATATCTTTGCACTTGTGGTGGATGGTATCGCCTCCGGAACCTCGAGTCTCTTTCTCACGTTTGCTGTCGACTCTTTCATGTGGGATCGCCCGGTTTGGCCCGAGGGGAGTGTTCTCTTTTTCAATACGGTTCTCAACAAGTCGCACGAGTGGGGTGTTTTGCCTCCCCATTGGTACTTCACCAATGCACTGCCCAAGGCGCTTATGGCTGCGCTTCCGCTTTCAATTCTTGGCATTCTGCAGCCTCTTGACCGCTTTGCCAAGTCTGTTCCGGACTTGCTTGCCGCTCCTGCTACGGGAAGCGGCCTTGAGACCTCTCGTAAAGTGCTCGAGAGCATGGTGGACCTCGACGTCATGAGCCTGCTTTGGTTCCCTGCTGTGGGCTATGTTGCGACATATTCGTTGCTCCCGCACAAGGAGGTACGCTTTCTCTTTCAAGTATTTCCGTACTTTAACGCTCTTGCGGCGCTCGGTCTCGCACGTTTGCAATGGGCCGCCTCATCTGCGATGGCGCAAAAGAAGGAATCTGCCGCGCAGTCCTTTTCGCTGCGCCGCGTTCTCGCGCGCTTGGGTCTCGTCGGTGCTGTAGTCGCCCTCCTAGCAAGCGCTGGCGTTGCAACGGCACATCTTGCAGTGTCTGCTCATAATTATCCCGGGGCCGATGCTCTCATGTACGTGCAAAATCATCACGAAAAGTATCGTTCTTCGACGCCAGCCAAGGTTCATTATTGCGTGTACGCGGCCATGTCTGGTATCACTCGCTTCGTTGAGCACGGCCCACGGTCGCTCTCCTACTCGAAGCGCGAGGATGAGGCATTCGAGGCTTCTCTGTGTGGCTCCAAGGAGTTTGACTATCTTATCATGGAGCCATCGCGTGTCACGAATGACGAGGCCTGCAAGGCACACTTTGAGATCATCTATACGGCCCAGGGCAAGCCGAAGATGATCTGGCGCGAGGCGCGTATTGCCACGGAGCCGGCACTTTATGTTTTGCAGCGCAAACAGTGACGAACAATGCGAGCACTTTTTCCATTTCCATTTCCTTTTCCTTCTTCCCTTTCCCCTTCCCTTTACTTGAAAAGCTTATTTTGTTGTTGATCCATTGCAGCGAGCGTGAAGCATGTGATACGTTCGTAACCTTCGCAAAATCACACAAGTGAGTCAGACTCATCGAAAAGAATCGGCGGCAAAGTACAACGGACGATCGACCGCCCGCCCGACCGATCAACCGGCCCATCAAGGTCTTGATAGAGGTACAATTCACGGACACGGGAAAGACCAAAAGAAATGAAAGAAAAGGAACAAGGACAGAAAAGTGATAAAAGAGCAGAAAAAGGGCGCGAGTCACGCACGCAATGGTCCAGGTTTAGTTATGAATCTAAAACAACGCAGTGCGAGGCTTAAGCGCTCTTGGAGAAGATGGACTTGGCAAAGGGATCGACGATGTCGACTGTGCGTGCGGAAATAATTACGTGTAAAGCAACGTTGGGTGAACGGTCAGTATTCTGATGTGGAGAAAGTCAAAGGGGGAAAGGGGAAACAAGAACTCAAGTCTGCTTCCCGAGCAAGGACGGGAAGCGAGACAGAGAGAGAGAAAGAGAGTGAGCATAGACTTACCCTTCTCGCCGGGCTCGCCGTTGATGAAGACGCGCTCCTTCATGGAGAGATCGAAGGTCTTCATCTTCTTCTTGGCGTCCTCCTTGACGCAGTTGCGGAGCGCCTTGGACGCAACCTGCACGTACTGGGTGTACGTGAGGCCGGCCACGCGCCAGGTAGAGATGCCCGACATTCTGCTAAGTAGAAAAGAAAAAAGTCCTGGTAAAGAGCTATCTGTGACGACCCCGTTCATGTTACGCTTCTCCGTCAGTCTTACCAGATCTCAACGAAATAAACCCTCCATCGTTTCTCTCCATTTCCGCCTGCGGCTGCTGCTCCGCCGCCCTCGCAGCGGCTACGCGGACGGACGGCCTCAACGCGGCGCCCGCCATCCACCACGATTCACCCTCATCCATTCATCCATCCATCCACCCACCCGTCCAACCTGGCTCTCCCCACCCGGCGGCGGCGGCGGCGGTCGAGGAGAGCGGACGCGGCGGGCTCCCGGGCTGCGCGCGCGAGCTCCCGGGCGCGCGCGCGCGGCGCGGCGACGTACCTGCGCGAGATGCTGTGCGGCTTCGAAGGCTTTCTGTCTCTCCGCGGCGATCGGTGACGGCAGCCGCAGCCGCGCCCGCCTTAACTCCCCGGTCTTTCCGAATGCTCTTCTGCACGGGTTTAAGGCGCTTGCAGCATCGGGGAAACTCGTGGCCCCCGCGAAGCCGCATTGATGGGTCTCGAGAAAGCCCGGTTTCTCCGATAGGGTGCGCACCAGGGTGTGCGCGGGGACCCGTGTCCCCGCAGACGAAACGGCAGCCGAGCGAGCCTGTGACCCATGTTTGGGTGACTTTGAGAGCAGCGCGAAGAGCACAGGAGCAGAACGGAGACGAGTAGAACCAAGAAGAGCATCAAGAGAGGGCGGGGGATGGCGTCGCCAAAGGGACAGCGGAGAGCCCGGCAGTTGCCTGGACCGAGGATGAAGTTCCACGGAAGGCCTGCGGGCGGTCTGCGCAAACCGACAGCTCTGGAGACCTTTGTCCGAGACCTCGTCGCGGCGATTGACGCGCTGGGAGAAGCTGAAGTCCGCGTCAGGACGGCGAACTCGACGTCTACCTTTGTGCCGCCAACAGAGACAGCCCTTGACGATCGTCTCTTTAGTTGCGAGGCAAATCTACACGCTTATCTCGACAAACTCACAGTTCTGGCTCACGAGCGACCCGTCGAGCTCGAAAAGACCCAAGCCCTACTTGCTCATCATAAATTCCGCATGTACACGGACGATTCCGTACTAGAAGTCTCTAAAGCGCGGATTAAAACGCTCTGTGAGCTGCTTGCGCTCGATGTTTCAAACCCTGAAATTTCCACGCATGCAATGAATACCGACCGCTTCTCGCTCGCCCTTATCGGTTCGCGACGGTCCTCAGCTCATCGCCATGAAAGAAGTGCACCCTCGGGAAATCAGGAGCAAGATGAGTCGCAAGCCTCTTTTCTAGGCCGCGCTCATCATCGATCTTTGGGACCCCGTCCTGCCAGCGCTCCTTTTCATAGACATGGAAGGGTAGCGCGGCAGCAAATGCCACCAATGCGAAATTGCGAGGCGCAACCTGTCAATCTGAGAGAGATTGCGTTGGCCATGATGACGCCACAGGCCCGAGGCACGCTGCTGCGAAGAAGTTTTCAAGAGTGGAAGCAAACGACGCGAGACGTGCAGGCGGCCTGCGGAATTGTCTGGTCTTCCTTGCGTCTGTGCAAACAGCGTCGCCTGGCGTTGGCCTTTGGTCGTTGGAGTCGGCACGCGGCATTTTATAGAGGAGCTGTGCACATTCGGGCTCGCGATGTGCGGCGCGAGCATCTTATGAAGCTTCAGCAACAGCAGCATCAACAAAACCGAGAGCATGGTGCCAAGAGTCATCGTAGCGGACTGCACCACAAATCGGCCCAACCACCCGTTTGGGATGCAGGCGTCAAGGAGCGCCCTTTGAACGCAAAGGGTGTCATTCCTATTCGTGATAACTCTCGCGATGGAGGTCGTCCAATGCCGTGGGACCCTGTTGCCGATCGGTGAGAATTGTCGGTTTCGCAAGGGTCAGCCGAGCAGCTCATCAGTATGTCTTGACCTCAGGGAGTTCCGAAGGGCGTGGTCACCTCGCTGGTCGCGGTCGCTTACGGTCGAACAATAAAGAAGTGACCCTTTGAGACCGACCGCCATTGCACTCTATCCGTGTACATTTGAAGAAAGGAAGTTGAACTCTCGATGTCGAAAGTCAGAGTCAGAATCAAGAAATCAAGAAAAATGGCGTTATTCAAAGACCTGTGAAAAGCTGACAGCAGAGAGAGGTAGCCAGGGCTTGGCATCTTGATTGGGCGCCGACGTCTGCGCTGCTTTTTGGTCTGGTTTTGCGCTAGCGTCTTGCACTTTGGCGTCGCCATCATCGTCATCGTCATCGTCAAAGTCGGCAAAGTCAGCGGCAAGGTCATCTTTGGCGGACTTGGCAAAGATAACTTTCCGGCGTTTTGCATCGTTGCCAGCCGTATCTGCACCATCATTGTCTGTGTTTGGGGCAGCGGCACGACGGAAACGAAGATTGTCCTTATTGTCTCCATCAAAATAGCCAGCATCCCGCCATGCTTGCATCGCGCTCGCGTTGTAAGGACCGTAGGTTTCTCCGTCGCCAGTCTGATACTGCCAAAAATGATTCTCCATCCGCTCTGCTCTTGACTCGGCGATTTGAGCATCCAGCTTGCGTCGCGGGGACTGATACACATCAGGGTGAGCGTCCATGAGCGCATTCGCCGACTCAGTGACGCGATCGACCAGGTCTTTGTTCTTGGCCTTGCCGAGACGCGCCAAAGCCTTGAGAACCGTCTCATCTGGATCTTCAAGGAAGTCGACAAGCTGTTGGACATGAAATCGCGGGTCACGGGCGACGGGCCGAGGGCGCTTCTTGCTCGACATGGACGCGTCTTTGATGTTCGCAGCATTTGCAATCTCGTTATTGACCCAGTCCTCGACCTGATCGTCGTCGTCCTCGTGCGCCAAGTCTTTTCGCGTGAGCACGTAGTTACCTGATTTATCAAAATAGCCTTGCGAGCGTTCTTTGGCAAGATTGAAGGCTTCGAGCGGCACATCGGAGCGGTCCTCCTTTTGCAAACGTAGTAATTCATCTTCTTGGTCTTCGTACGCCGTCTCTTGGGACCTACGGCCTGCACCGCTTGGCCTCTCGAGTTCGTCGCCACTTTCGTCATTCTCAAGACCATCGTCTCCCTGGTCTTCGTCATCAACATCGTCGTCATCGTCATCGTCGTCCTCGTCTCCACCAATGGCTCTGGCCTTGGCACGCTTACCGCGCGAGAGTTTGGTCTTTTGCGGAGGGCGCACGGGTCTTGCGTCGCCACTACCTTTTGCACGCGAGGTCTCGCCCGCGAAGAAGCGCTCGTTTAGGACGCCAGAGTCCACAAGACGCTGCTTCTCGCGAGCCTGCGCACGCAGCGCCGCCGCCATGGTGCTGCGCTGCATGCTTACTTCTCTACGCGCGTCCAGATACCCGTACCACGTCACGCGGAGCTTCACGCAGCACCCAGCTCGCGGGCGTTCCTTGCCTCCCTGTCAACAAGAATCTGGCTGCGCGCAAGCGCAAGGCTTGCCTCGATGGTCTGGTTGCGAGCAAGCTCACGGGCTTGCTCGCGACAAGCTACAAGCCATTCCACATAAAACAGCACGGGGCAAAAGCTCGCATGTCAGCTCGTGAGTGTAGCTTTGCTTGCAATGCGTTCGCGAACCTAGACCGATTCATGCATTATTTGGGGTCGAGTGCGCTGGGCCTCGCTACCAGAAGAATTCTTGCTGCTGCTCGTTGCTGCCAGTCGAGTCGTGGGCGATCAGGGCGCGAAGTCGTTCGTGAATGTAAAAATCTTTTGTTGGAAAATCCTGGAACTAGGCAAATCTGCAACTTGAATCGAGCGCGAGCTTCACAAGCATCGGCGAGCGAGCGACCAGCCGGACGCCAGCAGGTGGTGCGTGGTACGGGGCGGCAAGCGCCAGCGATTCATCTGGTGAGCTCGATCGAGAGCCTCTGTGTGCAGAGCAGGGAAGAGGCCCTCCCAAGATGTGGTCCCGATTCGCAGCGACGGTTGTCGCGCTCTGCCTGACGATTGCAGGCGCGACCATAAAGTTGACCGAGGCTACTGGCTCGAAACCGAACATTGTCATGATCGTCGTGGATGATCTTGGATGGGCCGATTTTGGTTTCCGCAACAAGAATCAGATTGCGACGCCGCATGTCGATGCTCTTTGGGAACGCGGCCTTGAGCTGACGCGATACTACGTGCATACGGTTTGTTCTCCCAGCCGCGCAGCGCTCATGACGGGACGGTACTCGCATCACACGGGCGTACATAACTGGTTACGCCCCGTGAGCAATGTTGGCGTTGAGCTGGACGAAGTCTTTTTAAGCGATCGCATGCACGAAGCTGGATACGCAACATACATGGTAGGGAAATGGCACTTGGGGCACCACATGTGGGACTACGTGCCCACGTTTCGAGGGTTTGACTATTACTATGGTTTTCTTATGGGTGGCGGTGACTACTTTATGGGCACTTCCAATGCGCAGCGCACGTGGTTCCAGTACCTCGAAGCGACAGCGCCAAAGTGCAGAGCCGAATCGTGCGTCCGCCTTGCAGTCGAAGCGCAGCTACGGTACTCGACGGAAATTTTCACAGAGAAAGCAGTCGACGCCATTAACCGCCATGCCGAGGCCCGGTCCGGTAGACCGCTATTCTTGCTCGTGACGTACCAAGGCGTTCATGCTGGCGGCAGACAGCCGAATCAAGTTCCCCAGAACTTTGTTGAGCCATATTTGAAGACGATGCCGCCTGGCAAGCGGCGTCAATTTGCGGGAATGGTGGCTGCTGTGGACAGCGGCGTGGGGAACATTACGGACGCTCTTCGCGTGAATGGTCTGAACGATGACAATACGCTTATCATCCTCACGACTGACAATGGCGGGCCAATCACCACGGGCGATGCCTGTGGGAGCCGCAATACGCCATTTCGTGGCGGCAAGCATTCCTTGTATGAAGGCGGCGTGCGCGGTACTGCGCTCTTGGCTGGATATGGCCTCAAGCGTAGCGGCAAGTACGATGGCCTCATGCACATTGTCGACTGGTACGCAACACTTGCCGACATTGCAGGATACTCGTTCAAGGGTGGCCGCAAGCTCGATGGCGTCTCGCACTGGACCCAACTATCTGCAGCGGAAAACGAGCTGAGCCTGCAAGAGACGCCGCGAAACACTGTCGTTCTCGGCAACGCCTCGGACCATGGTATTGGCTTTGGCATGATCGTGGACGATGAGAAAGGCAAGCAATGGAAGATCATTACTGACTCGCCAGGATTTCCGGATGGATGGTCGCGCCTCGACGACTATTCGCAAGGCAGAGACGACACCGCGCAATCACTGCGCGAGGGCAAGGCTTGCCATGAGGGCTTTTGCCTCTACGAGCTCACGTCAGACCCCGAGGAGCGAAACGATCTTGCGACGGACTCGAATTTTGCAAGTAAACTACATGAACTGAAGAGCGTTATTCGGAATGAGCTCGCGACATCTCGCGACATCTCCGCAGACTGTTCCAAACCTGCCACTCCCAGGTTCAACGAGATCGTCGGCGACTTTTGGTGGCCATACTGCGAGCGTCATACAGCAATCGCCTAAGAAAAGAAACTATCCTATCAGTCTTTTTCTCTCGATAACAATGACAATGATGATGACAACGATCCATTTACTACCTGAGTAAATTTCGAGAGTTCGTTGAGAGAGAAGTAGGATCCTCTTTGCAGCATTCGCACCCCAAAGGCGGATTGTTTCTTTCACTGACAAAGGATAAAACACGAAACAGATTCTCTTTATGCGTTGTCTCGACTTCGAGGGGTGAATTGAAGCGAGCATGCGTCGAGCTCGAAAGATCAGCCAGTCAGATCGCCCGCCGGCCCGCCGGCCCGCCTGCCAGGGCCCGCTCTTATTTTTATTAAAATTGCTTGGTCAGATGCTAGCTTGACCTCAGGTCAGGAAAGGATTTGAGAGGGGATTGGAAAAGGGAAGAGGGAAAAGGAAAAGTGCGCAAGTGAATGCACGTGCGCTACTACTGGATCACGCATACGTCGGTGGAGGCTTCGAGCGCGACGTCTGGGTCTATTGGGTTGTCAATGAGTCCGAGAATTTCAGTCGACCCGATATTCTGAACATCGTAAACACGGTGTTCCATGTTTTCGGCAGCGGCAGTAAACATATTCTGAAAACTCGTGCGCAGACTGCGGGCTTTGTTTGGGTCCATACCCATGTGCTCGAGCTGCTGGATCTTGGCGTCACGGTGACGAACGAGCCGCTGCGCGACGTCTCCCATCGTGTCCTCTTCGTCCTTGAGAAAGGGCAGGTCTTCCGTTTTGATGATGGTGGATCCACGGCGCAGCGCCGTGAGGGCCTTGCGGCGATAGAACTCATAGAGATATTGAACGTAGGGCTCGAGCTCGCCATCCTCCATGTCTTCAACTTGAACGGCGTCGAGATTGAAGGCCCAAATGACTCGGCTCTCAAAGAAACTAAGAAACATGGCGACCTTTGCAAAGGCGCCGCCGTCCTGGCGATTGGTGAGGGACTTGAGAAGGTAGTTGCAATAGGCGCGATAGAGCTCGTCGTAGGAAGGCGGGTCAGTGGTGATGCGGTCCATGGAGCGTGCCCGGCGGTACTTTTTCACCCAGCGCTTGAGTGGCGCATTCCATTCGGAGAGAACTGCATTGGTGTTCCACTTTGTAAAGACGACGAAGCAGCTGCGGCGCAGCGAGGTAAAGAGCTCGCAGAGCGTGAGGAGATTGGCCGTGGCCGCCGGGGTGGAGCGGGAGGTGAGATCATTGCTAACGAGAATGTTGTTGATGATGCCCATTTGTCGAATAGATTCTGCGCTGAGCATGATCTGCTCGAGAAGCTCCTCGTCGGTGATGCTCGTGTCGGCTCCGAGGCCCTGGGTGTCGAGATAGGACACAAAGTGCTTGTCGTCGAGGACAGCGTCGCGAAGGTGGCAGCCGCGGGTGCCCTGGGCCTGAGAGCCGGAGACCTCGCAGACTTGCTGATTGAGGATGAAGTTGAGGGAAGCGGACTTGCCGCTACCGGTGACGCCGGCGACCATGAGGTTGTAGGCGTACTCCATTTTGGCAAAGATGGGTCTTCCCTCGTTCTCGGCGCGCTCCTTTTCAAACTGGAGCCTATGCAGCTCGACGCGCATGCGCTCGAGTTCGCGGCCCTGCATGGCGAGAAGCTTCTCCGTGGTTGCATTGTTCCTGCTTTGCGCGTCTGCGGCGACGCGGGCCTGCTCCTCCTCAAGGTCGTCCATGTCGGCGAGGAGGTCGTGCATGTCAAAGAATTCTGCGTCGCTGCGGATCTCGTGCCACTCGCGCGAGTCGACCTCCGGAAGGGACGCCGGCGTGTTGGGGCGCATGTAGTTGAGCAGGGTGCCAAAGTGTTTCGGATCATGGTCGATGAAGATGTTGCCGTCTTCATCAAAGGCGCGCGGGTCAGGTTCATCGTCCTCCTCGTCCTCGACGGGCACGCCGTCCTCGTCGAGCTGCAGCTGGCGCGGTTCATAGAGCACGAGCTCTTTGAGCACGCTGGAGGAGCCTCCGCGGATGGTTCCCACGCTGGTGGTGAAGATGGTGCCGCCGACGTTGAGCTTGACCATGGCCGAGTCCCCCCTTGATACGATGCGCACAGACGGGGTCCCGACGACGCGCGCGAGCATGTCGCCCACGAACCCGATCACGCCTCCGTTGCTCTCCACGCGCGCGACGGGCTCCACGAGGCTGCCGGCCTCGCTGTCCCGGGCCGCCCTCGCCTCCCCGTCGTCGCCGGCCTTGGCATCGGCATCGACCTCGGCGTCGGCGTCGGCGTCGCCGGCGGCCCTGGGCATCGACGCGCGGCTGCTCTTGCGCAGGCCCGCGGACAGCCCGGACGTGACCGAGCGCAGGCTCGCGCGCAGGCTCTTGCGCGAGCCGCGGCGCTCGGCGCCCTGCTGCGCGGCATCCTGCTGCTGCTGCTGCTGCGCCTCCGCCAGGGCGGCCGCCGCCGCATCCTCCTCCGCCATCCCGCGCCGGCCGCTCCGCCGCGCCCTCGCGCCGCGCCCGCGCCGCGCCCGCGCCGCCGCCGCGCGCCCCGAGCCGCCCCGAGCCGAGCGCGCGTACCGCCGGCCGCCCGCGCGCGATGCGGAACTGCGAGACGCGGCGCGCGAGGGCTCTGTCCTGCCTGGAAAGCGGGAAGTCGCCAACTTGAAGAAAGAAAGAAAGAAAGAAAGAAAGAAAGAAAGAAAGAAAGAAAGAAAGAAAGAAAGAAAGAAAGAAAGAAAGAAAGAAAGAAAGAAAGAAAGAAAGAAAGAAAGAAAGAAAGAAAGAAAGGAAGAAAGAAAGAAAGAAAGAAAGAAAGAAAGAAAGAAAGAAAGAAAGAAA
>BGKB01000183.1:0-14716 GCA_003116975.1 Aurantiochytrium sp. KH105
GGCCCTATTCGCTCGTCATGCCCAAGCCCGGCGGTGCTGTATTTGAGGACCATTATTTGTCGTCTCTCCCTCCCTTTCCCCCTCCCTCATCCGCCCGCGTGGGTCGGCTCGTCTTGGTCAAAGAAGTGCGTCGTTGCCATGGTCCGCCGCGCAAATCGACCGACGGGGGCTTCCTGACCCCCTCAAAAAGTCGCCTGAATCGGGAACAAACAATCTGGAACAAGGGAACTTGGGACGTCTCATAGTGCAGTGCGAAAAGAGGGAGCCGCCTGCCCATCAGAACTCGCACGCCAAGGTCGCTCGTACGCGCAAGAGACGCTCGCGCAGACGCCGAACACACGAGGACGCACGCCGAGGACGAGTCAGGCGCTATGGGGGAGCGCGGCTCTTTGCGCGTCAGCGTGCGCCGCATGGCTCAAACAGCGAGCGAAAAGGTCGCCGAAGCGCTGGGGAAAAAGAGGGAAGAGACCAAGCCCCTGTACGGAGACGATGACCTCAGCGATGAGGACGTGTGCTTCCGCGGTCTTAGTCTGGCCGCTCTGCAAGGAATCCATAAGGGCCTCATGGACGGCAAGCTAGCCAGAGGCGTACACCTCTATGAGCTCACTACCGACGGCTTCGCTACAGACCGCGAAACGCGTGACGCGACGCGCATTCCCAAAGGCAAGAGCGTCCACCTTGTGGAGCAGCTTGATTACGATATCCGTCAAAACGACGACGGCCTCATTGGCAACGTAGAGGCTACTTTTGTTCAGGGCTACCTCACCATCACGCGGAGCAACGCGTGCTTTAAACCTCGCGAAGAATGGACCATGGAAGACGTGGCCGAGTACTTTGTTGTACCCAAGACCATTTTGAGGAATTGTCTTTTTCTCGACACTTTGGGGCTCTCCAGAATTGGTACACCTTTTCAAGGTACCCATGTCTGTATCTCACGCCAAGCCAAGTTCGACGAGCTTATGGCCGCTCTTTCGGCTCACTTTCAAGGGTGCGATCCACAGCGTGAATTCATTTGGCTCGACATCTTCTGCGCCAAACAGCCGAGGCTTGTTGGCGCACAGCAAAGAATCAACCCGAGTATTGCACGCAGGCACGAAGAGCTCATTACAGGCCGCCTACATCAAGCCATTGCACGCTTTTCGAACCATCTCGTTTTCATGGAAACATGGGACACGTGCACACCGCTTTCCCGCATGTGGTGCGTCTGGGAAATGTATGGCGCCATCAAGAGCTCTAACAACTTGCAACCCTTGTTTGCCCCGGGCCAGGACGAGCGTTTCGTCGAGATTCTTTGCAGCGCAAAAGGGCTATCGTCGATTCACAAGACGCTTGCCAACCTCGACCTGGCCGCCGCGCAATCCCAATCAGCAAAGGGGCGCGACATGATCGTTGCTGCTGTGCATGCGCTTGATGGCGGTTTTGCATCCATGAATACCGCGCTCGCTCGTGTCATACGCGTCTGGCTTGCTGACTTCGCCAAGGACATTATTCAGCGTCTGCGTGACGTTCAAGGAGACTCTCTTGGGGTCGCCAACGTCATGCATAATGCGGCTTGGATGCTTCGCGATCAATCCATGTTTGAAGAAGCCCTACCCCTTTTTCGCAGTGTTCTCGATATTTGCACCAAAAGACTCCACGCCAAGCACGCCAATACTGTGGTTGCTCTGCACAGCGTGGCAAGCACGCTTCGAGACACAGATGACGTGACAGGTGCCCTTGCCATGTACAAGCAAGCCCTTGATATTCGGCGCGAGACTCTTGGGCCCGACCACAAGCAGACTGCAGCAACTATGACAACTATGGCACGTGTCATGCACAGCGACGGGGACCTTGATGCCGCTGTCGACTTGTACAAAGAAGTGCTTGTCATTCGAAGAAAAACGCTGCGTGCAAATCACACGGACACCTTGGCAGTTATGCACGCTTTGGCGAGCGTTTTGCTGGAAAAGGGAGACTGCGAGGCGGCTCTTGCACTGAGCAACGAGGTCCTTTCAGCACGGCGGCAGCGACCTGGACACGCGGACCCACTCACGCTCGCCGTCATGCAGATCTCGGCTGATGCTCTGCAGGAGCTTGCAAGGTATGACGAGGCTCTTGCTCTTTTCCACGAAATGCTTCGCGTTTGCAACGATCCCCACGGACCGTTGCATACATCTACCCTTTCTGCAATGCACAATGTCGCTACTGCGCTTCAAAGCAAGGGTGATTTCGATGGTGCTTTAGCTTCATTTCACGAGATCTTGGACCTCGAACGCGAAGCCCATGGCTCTAACAGTCCTCTCACGGCCTCGACGATGAACAGCATTGCAGATGTTCTGCACACCAAGGGCGAGCTCGCCGCTGCTCTTTCCGCTTTTGAAGCATCATTGGCAATCACGCGTGGCCAGCTCGCAAACGACCAGCCCTCAACAGTGGAAGCTATGCAAGGAATGGCGCGTGTGCTGCGAGACCAGGGCGAATATGACAAAGCTCTCGCGCTCATGGAGAGCATCTTTTCGGTTTGTGTTGCGCAGCTCGGCGAAGACCATCCCCACACACTTGCGACAATGCACAACAAGGCACGTATTCTCCTCGAAAAGGGCGATTTTGTTGCGGCAATGACCTCATTTGAGCAGGTCCTCAAAAGGAGACGCAGCACGCTCGGCCCCTCGCATCCCGCCACATTGACCACCATGAACAACATGGCCAGTCTGTTGCTGCGCAAAAGAGACTTTGCCGCTGCCCTTGCAAGCTACCAAGAGGTCTTGAATGTAACGCGGGAACAAGCTGGCCCCGCCCATCCATCCACCCTGGCCACAATGGCCTGTGTTGCCAAAGCGCTGCAAGCAAAAGGGGATCACGACAAAGCCCTAAGTATGCTCGAGTCCGTTTTGGAAAAGCAAAGAACGCAGCTCGGCTCTACTCATCCTTCTACGATAGCAACCATGCACAACAAGGCGCTTGTTCTTCAGGCACAGAGCCACTTTGATGAAGCGTTGGGCCTCTTGCAAAAGGTTCTCGACATCCATCGCGATCTACACGGGGAACACCATCCATCCACAATCACAACCATGCACAACATGGCTCTCGTTTTGCAAGACAAGGGTGATTTTGACGCAGCGCTCCATTTGCTCCGCACCGTCTTGGAAATCGAAGTCGGGCAGCGGGGCTCCGTTGACCCCATCGTGATCTCTACGAGGGCGCGCATGGCGCTCATGCTGCGGAACAAGGGCGATTACGATGCGTCTCTCGAGGCCTTCGACGAAGTTTTGCGTGTGCGTCGAGAACATCTGGGAGAAAAGCATCCTGCCACGCTCACGGCATTGCACGAGATGGCAAGCGTTTTACGAAGCAAGGGCGACTACGAAGCGTCATCAGAGGCCTTCTCGCGGGTCCTCAAAGACCGTCGCGAGCAGCTCGGCGCTTTCCATCCCGCAACTGTGGCCTCCATGCATAATCAAGCAAGCGTCTTGCGCGCCCAAGGCAAGTATGCAGCTGCTCTCCAAATCTTTCAAGAGGTCCTCCGCATCAACCGGGATTGTCTTGGTGATGCACATGATTATGTCGCCGTCGATTTATACCGCATGGCATTTGTGCTTGTTGACCTCGAGCATTTCAAAGAGGCCCTCGAGGCATCAAAAGAGTCTCTGGCAATCTTTGCGCAAGCCGACAGCCTCTCCTCGGCTCGCCACTTGCGTCTGGCAGCTGCTCATCTTGCCCACGGTCGGTCTCTTCTCGGTCTTGGTCGTCAGGAAGAAGCGATTGCAGCTCTCGAGCTCTCCGTCTCTGAGCGTGAGAGACACCTCGGCGCGGAGCATCCGACCGTCGCTGACGCCTTGTACCATTTAGCAGGCGCCACGCAAGACATTGCCATCGCCCGACGCGCTCTCGAGATTCGTACAAGATGTCTCGAGAAGGCCCACCCACTCACGATCAAGTCACAGACCCAGGTAGATGGCCTTTGAAATAAAATGCTAAGCAGCTCAAAAAGAAATATCAAGTCCACATTGCGAGTCCAAGATTTGTTTCAAAACGTGAAATACTGAGTCACGAGCTCATTGTCAATTTAACAATGTATGAAAATGTGTGTCAGTTGCCATTATTCTAAGCTGTGTTCAGGGGCGAGAGCCAATCGCGCCACGAATCGTTCGCAGTGTGCTCGTCAACAATCGTCCGAAAGGCAGCGAAAAACCCGGGAGGTGGTGGACAATTGCCGTAGGCAGCGCGCTCCTTGGCGTCAATGTCATACTCATCGTCCTCCTCGTCCTCCTCCTCCTCGTCGTCGTCGTCGTTGGCGTCCTGGTCGCCATTGCTGTTTTGCCCATGTTCATCACTCTCATCATCAGTGTCAGCATCATCTTCTTGCAAAGCGGCGGCATACAATCGACTCGTGGTGGCATCAGTATGGGTCCCGGCCGGCTCATACGGAGGACCGTGGCACGCCTTGCACGCGAGAATAATCATGTGTTCGAGCGGAGAAAAGTACTTGTTGTGCAAGTTGTGTCCCGCGCAAAAGGGGCGCTGAAACATACTGCCCAAATCTTTGAGTGTGAAACCATTGCGCGTGGCGATCTGTAACGCAAGGGTGGCAATTTGGTTCGTGGCGATGCAGCTTTCCGGAAGCCCGAGGTCCTGAAGCGCACGAACGTCCTTGTCGAGATCGATCGAGGCAATCACGGCCTTGGTCTTCTCGTCAAAGGGGGTCTGGGCCTGGGCCCAATATTGCCAGTCAAAGTAGGCCTCGGCAAGAAAATGCCAGTCTGGCAAGGAAAGCGCATGGTCGATGGGAATGAGATGCACGTCATCGCGCCCCCCCTTGGTAGAGCACAAAATGTTTCCCCCGTGGCGGTCCGTGTTGAAGATGCGCAAGTCGAGAATTCCAATCTTGTGCACCTGTTGCGCACTCGCCTTGTGCACCAAGTCGAATCGATCCTCCGCGCTGCCGTCATTCTCCATGAATCGTTGCAGCGATCCACGCTTTGTACGATAGTTTTTGCCAAGCTTGGCGACAATCTTGTCCGCAGTCACGTTCTCGTCATCCTCGTCGTCCAGGTCAACGACCTCGTCCTCCCCATTGCTTTCGTCTTCCTCTGGAGTGCTGCTGGACCTCGGGAGTTTACTCATGACCAGAGCCGTTTCCGGGACCGAGCTGAAGCGACCAAGGTTGGAGTCCAAGAGGTAGGCGGCGCGTTCGCGCTTCGAGCCTCCGCCCACCACCAGACCGGGCCGATCGGGGTTGGCGGCGCCAAAGGCAGCGGCGACCTTGTCAGCGCCTGTCTCTTCGTCTTCCGGTTTGAAGACAGCGACGCGGGATGCATTTCCCGAGCGTCGCAGCGTACGTAGAGACCCACTTCGCGAAACGCCTCGGCGCAGCATGGGACGCTTCGAGAGGCTAGCATTTGACGGCGGCGAGGTCGTGGTTCCGGGTTCGCCTTCTGCATCGGCAAAGATTTCGGAGAGTACCTTGCGGCCCGTCTCTACCGCCGGAGGTCTCCATTTCTGCTGCCCGAGGGTATCGGCGCTTCCGCTCCGACGAGCAGCAATGGCCTCTGCAGAAAAGTCAAGTCGCCCTCCCAGATTTCCCTGGCTGCTCGTGCTCGCCGAGCTTCCCGTGCTTGCCCACGTAGACGCTTCACTTCCGTCTTCCTTGGCGAATCGCACGTGTGGGATCCCGCTCGACCGCACGCGGCGCGTTGGCGCTTCAGGCTCGGACTTGCGACCGGCGCAGCCACTGAGAAGCCGCTTGCCGAGATCTTCTCGCTTCGCCTTGGATACTGCGGCCGCGGCCTTTTGCGATTCGAGAGACGAGGTCCAGGAGCGCGCGCGATGGCGTCCGGGACCAGCGTTTGACGCCTCGTCTTCCTCGTGGGTCTCCTCGTGCACGCGAGGGACGTGCGAGGCGCCATAGGCAGCTTGCCGTCGAAGAGAGTACCCGCGATCGTGCGCGCCCTCGTGAGCGGCTTGAGCCTGGCGCCGCAGCTGGTAAACGCCCCCGGTACTGTGAACGTCCATGGGTGCGAGCGCAGAGGGCGATTCTGAGAGCGCCTCAAAGGCCTCCGAGAGCATGAGCATGGAGGGCGTCGCCGTGAGACGACGGTTGCCGGGTCCGCGTGGATCGGACGAGGATGTGACGGAAGAGGCGGACTCTGGCTCCGACAGCCCGCCGCTCACGGGGGACCCCATGAGTTCCCGAAAGAGAAAGCGGCCTTTGTCCGCGGTCATTAGATCTGTGTACACGCTTCCGCGTCGTTTCTTCGTGGTCGATGCGGAAGCCGAGGCGCCCGTTCGCTTGGGCGCCTCCTCGGCATGTCCAGCAGCTGCGCCGTCTTCGTTGGCTGTTGCGCCGACGCTTTCGTCCGTGGTACTGCCGGTCTCTTCGCTCGAGAGCGAAGTCGTGGCGACCGCCGCAGGACCGTAGCCCACATCGAGAGCCGTGTCAGTGGCGGACGGTTTGGCCGTCCACGCTGCGCGACGCATGGCCGGACTTTGGGCCGCGCCAGCAGCGGAAGAGAGCACCTCCTCTGTTTCTGGGGTCGGTTGCAATAGGGTCCCTGCGGAGGACCGCAGTTTCGCCTTGACTTTTCTTGACATTGCCGAAGACGGCGAGAGCGAGGCGGGCGATTTTGCGCCAGCCTTTTTCAGCTTGGTCATGGACGAGGAGATGCGCAGGGCGGGATCGCTCGATTTAGCCGCGGCCGCAATGGCGGCCTTTGACGAGGCTGCAGCAGCGTCTTGGACTGCGGACATCGTCGCGGCGAGTGCGCTGTCGGATCCTGCACGCGTGAGCTTGACGGCTCCTTGCTCGGCCTTGTTTTGCTTTTTTTCCTTCAGCGCGCTGGCGGCAATCTTGGCAATGGCGAGCAAGTCGTTTTCGAGGCCATTTTGAGCAATTGCGTTTTGCTCGTCGCGCGAGGCGATTTTCTGGCTCACCTCGACGCCGTCTTCGCCCATGTCGGGCGTCGTTGACGTCGTGGGCGTCGCCATACTTTGAGAACTTTTGCTCAGAGGAGAGCGCGTGATATATGAAGGAGAACTTGCCGAGTGCTCCTGCTTGTCGCGTCCCCTTTTCTTACGAGGTCAATCAGTCAATCAATCAATCAATCAATCAATCAATCTGAGGTCGTTCGCTCGCTCGTTGACCCCGTCAGACAGGGCCGCAGGCCGCCAGGCGGCCGCGGCCGGCACCTGGGCCCTCTCCTCGCGGCCAGTCTACGCCCGTCCTTCCTTCCTTTCTCCCGTCCTTTACTGCGCTCCTAGCTCCTCGCGCTCGCGTCCACGTCCCCAACAAACTTGAACACACACTCGCGCGCTCGCTCGCTCTCACACACACACGCCTTCCTTCCTCTGCTGGCTAATCTGATCTGCCTATCGCGAACGAATCACTCGCTCCGGCCTCGCTCTCGCTCCGGCTCCTCGCCGCGGCGCTCCGCCCGCTCCGCTGCTGCTGCTGCTGCTGCTGCTTCGGGCGCGAGCGAGCGAGCTGCTGCTGTAGCGGCCTCGCGGTCGATCGATCGATCGATCGCCGCTCTGCTCTGCTACTTTGCTCTGCTCTGCTCTGCTTTGCTTTGCTTTGCTTTGCTCTGCTCTGCTCTTGCTCTGCTCTGCTCTGCTCTGCTCCCCTCTCTGATTTGCTCTGCCAGCGGCGCCCCGCTTTCTTTCCACTTGCGCGCCGGAATAGCCCACTTGCCGGCGCCGATTCCGCACTTGCGCCGCCCTCGCACCGGCTATACCCGCCTGTGCCCCGCAGCCTTGAGCCTCGGGCTTCGCCGCCCCGACACTAATCTTGAGGTGGCGCCCTGCGCCGATCGATCGATGCGCTTGCGCCTTCGCCGCGACCTCCGACGGCCGACCGCCGGCTTCTGCGGCCCGCTCTCCAGGACGGCACGGAGGCGCGGCGGCGCCTGCTCCCGAGACGCCGTGCTCCCCGGCGGCTGGCGTGAGCCCGTAGGACCTCACGAAAACCCAGCGAAGAAAACAATCGCAAGAAGGGAAGAAAACCCAGCGGCGCAAAGGCAATGAATCGCAAGAGTTTCTTCCTTCCGCGTGCTCTCCTCCTCTCTTTCGGAGTCTGCCGTGCGATCGACAGCGACAGCGACACGACACGACAGCGACAGCGAGCGAACACAAGTCTGCTGCAGCTGCAGACGAGACCGACCAAGCCGGGCCGACCTCTGGCGTTTGCAGTTCTGTCTCCGAGGCCGCCCCTCGAGGTGGTGAGTGATGAGCGACCTGCTGCTGCTAACTCTGCCCGGGTCGGGTCAGGCGTTGCGCCACTGCCTCAAGAAGGCACCCGCGAGTTGAGCCTCGAGCGATCGCGATGCTGCTATACCACTTCTACTACTACTACGAGGCGGCGGCGGCGCTGGGACTCGCAGTCGAGATTCCGCCGCCGCGACCAACGAGACGGTACAACTCGTCTTCTGCCGCAGCCGCAGACGCAGCAATGGCCGGCGGTATACACTGCTGGCGACGCTGATATCGAGAGGACAATTCGCCGCAGCGAAACAGACGCGTGCTGCACACGTGACGCTCGCACGCCGGTTCGTCCAACGCGAAATCCCAAGTCAACGCGCAGCTCCGAGGCAGTCTTTATTACTTTTTTTTTCACTCACCAAGAGCAGAGCAAGCTGGAGCTGGCTGGCAGCAGCATGTAGTTTGTCACACAGTCACGCTCAGTCGAAACTCGACTCAAGGCAGGCCAAGTCAAGCCAAGCTAGGCCAAACCAAGCCAATTGACGCCAAGCCAGACGTGAAAACCAAGCCAAGCCAAACCAAGCCAAGTCACCAGAAAAGCGGACTCTGGACGCGGAAAGAGCTGAGCACAACGGATTAGGATCAACGTAGAATGGTTCCGGAATTCCGGACACAAACCGCGCACCGGATTTCCGGGCCGGCAAACAGACCCCGAATTTCCGGGCCTATGACCTCTCTGCGGATTTCCGGGCCAGCGCGCGACAAATGACCAACGACGAGCTAACCTAACCATGGGCAGCGGCGACGTGGGCAAGCGTGCGCGGGCGCAGGGCGCTCCTGGCCCGACGGCGGCGACGGCGGCGTCATTGCCAACGGCAGCAACTGCTGCTGGCCTTAGCGCCACTCCTGCTGCGAACTCGACCGGCATTGAAAAGGAGTTCGAGCTTCCTCAGGCCAGCGTCGGCCGCATTCTCAAACGCAAGCTGCCCGACGGTGTCACCGTGTCCAAAGAGGCCAAACTGGCCTTTGCCAAGGCCGGTGGGATCTTTATCCTCTACCTCACTCACGCGTACGTTGTTTGCAACGCAGCATCTAAAGCGCGGCCAAACGAACACGCGCATTCAACTAACTATGGACTTTGTGAACACTCGACGCAGATCCAACACCTTTTGCCGCAACGACCGCCGTCAGACCGTGTCTGCGCGTGATGTCTTTGACGGTCTGCGCTGCATTCAGTTCGAAGACTTTATCGAGCCTCTTGAAAAGTCCCTTCAAGGTACGTATTTCATTTCGTTCAACAGCGCGTTCTTCATCTCCACCACACTCGCACACATTCACTGACAAAGAAAAATTCATATTTACTCAATCCAAAGACATGCGCAACGAGGTCGTTGCAAGGAAAAAGGCAAAGCAAACAACTGATAATGAAAGCACCGACAAGGCACCTTCTTCCGCGCTTCCTCCGTCCCAGGCCAACAACGAGGAT
Organism: Aurantiochytrium sp. KH105; assembly: GCA_003116975.1. Taxonomy (NCBI): domain Eukaryota; class Bigyra; order Thraustochytrida; family Thraustochytriidae; genus Aurantiochytrium; species Aurantiochytrium sp. KH105. The sequence goes on from BGKB01000183.1 coordinate 9,659, forward strand.
GACGATGAGGCGAACGAAGGTGATGCCAATGCATAAAACGAAGACGAAAGCTCCACCTCGATTCACACATCAGCTACGTAACACATGAGATGAGCTCAATGTCTATCCGCTCAAACAATGTACATGCTAATATCGAGCTCTAACACACACACCCCCCCCTCCCCTTCCCTCAAAAAGCCCAGGAACGACATATGTGATGATGAGCCCCACAAACGCATCCAAAGTCATCTAGGGTAGCTTGAAACAACGCCTACGCTGAAGAAAAAGAAAAAGAAAAAAGAACGGTCATCTTTCCCTCCCTTCGGAAGCACGCCTCGTCCGTGAAAAAAAGACCGTCATTGGTTGTCGCAAGCTTTTCCTCTTGTTTGCAATGTCGACACTTTTCTTCGCTTCGCCCTTGAGCACGATTTGCCCTCGCAATTGGCCACGCTAGCTTGCACGCCACCGCGGATAAAATTTAAAGTGAATGACGTACACGGCACCGAGCGCGCGCCAGAGATTGAGGACCGCCTTGGCAAACCAAATTGAGAGCAACGAATGGAATGTGTAATAGGCGAAAACCACAAGCGGCAAAAATAAAAGCAGCGAGCCTGCCAGCATAATGTTGCGCACATAGTGAAAGGCTTGCGTCGCATAAATCAGCCCATCGTAGACAAAAACAACCGCATTACACAGCTGCATGAGACTGAGAAGTGGCCACACCGTGCGCAAGGCGGCGCGCGTGTCGTCGTCCGACGTAAAGGCTGCAATGAGAACGTCGCGCGCAAGAAAAAAGACTACGCAAAATACAACACCCGTGGCGGACCCCATCGCAAGCAAGCGATCAAAGGTCGGTATTACGCGTCGTGCCCGGTCCGCGCCCAAAAGCTTGCTCCCTAGCATCGTGCCCACGTCGGCAAATCCATCCGCCAGATACGAAGTCAGCGTCCAAAGCTGCAAAAGTACCTGATGCGCCGCGAGCTCCGTCGGGCCTAGACGGCTCGCCAGGACCGCCAACACCCAAAGCGAGCCCGCAAGAAGGAATGAACGTATGAGCATATTGGCCGCCGATCGCCAGTACGCCACGAGTCGATGCGCATCCGTGGCGCGCTCGTCAGCCTCGCTGCGGCCCAGCAAGGGGATGCGTAGCAGCTGCGTATTCACGGCGATGTTTGGAGCGCACCATAGCACAAGCAAAAGGCCCGCCACAGCACCTAACACCGACACGACAAAGGTCGCCACGGCGCAGCCCTTAAGACCACCGCCGAGAAGTACGATACCGACAAAGTTACCGCAAATCGTCGCAGCTGCGAGCATTGAATTAAAAACCGTGGCTGTATGCACGCACTGATACCCCGAGAGCACCCCGCTCCAGGTGCGCGTGAGCAGCACAAAGGGCGTGCTCCACACGCGATAGTTGTAAAACGCGTGGGCGGCATCCTGCACTTCGGGCGCGGTGCGGTATAAAGAGTAAATGGGGTTCTGCGCCAGCACCAGCGCCAGGGCGCAAAAGATCCCCGTCCCCAGCGCCGCTGTTGCCGCGAGCCGCACGCGCGACCCCACATCCTCCCAGTACTGCATGCCAACGGCGCGACCCACGTTCGCCATGGATACCACAATGACAAAGTTGAAAATGTTGAGGAAAAATGTACACACCGTGACCACCGTCGAGTAGGCCGCGAGGTTCGTACGCTCCTGCACAGGGTCATCGTACGCGTGCGATACGAGGACCAGCTCGACGAGGGCTGCGGTCGGGGTCACGGCGTCATTGAGCGCGGCCACCGCCGAGAGCCGTGCCAGCTCGCACCACGACTTGGTTTCCAGTTCCTCCTCATCTTGCCTGCTCCTCCAAAGTTCGGGACTCTGGCCCTCCTGGCCCTGCTCGGCTTCTTGGCCCAGAGCGTCTGCGGCCAGCAGGGCCTCGTTGGCCTCCACGGCGTCGGGCTCGCTGCTCTGCAGCATCCCGCCGCTCGCCTTCCGTGCTCCCTTTCTGCGCACGGCCAAGCACACGGACGTGCAAGCAGGCAGGCAGGCAGGCAGGCAGGCAGGCAGGCAGGCAGGCAGGCACGCCTGCTGCTCACGCCTGTGACCGCGCCGCGTCCCGCTGCGGCACCCCCGGTCGGCCGGCCGCGTCCCGCGCGTCCGTCGTGGCGCCCCTCTCCCGGGCGCTTTCGCCTCCTCCGGGTTCGCGTTCTGCGCCCCCCTCCTCGCACAATCAATCAGTTCACCGTCAATCAATCACCAGTCGATCGATCAATCACTGTCAATCAATCACTCGACCTCTGTCACTCAATCACACTGCAGCCCGCAGCCGCCCGCCCGGCCAGCGATCGACATTCAAATCCCAGCCATTGTCTACTCGCCGCCGCGCGCCGCAAGTAGGCTATCCCGCGCCGCAAGTGGCCTTGGGCTTCTTCGCATCGCAGTACTCTACGGTACACTCGACATCACTTCGCTGCTTTGCCCGCCCCGCCGCGGCGCGTGCACGGGCCCCGCCGCGGCAGCGGCAGCGAGGCAGACGCGGTCGCACCCGCACCGCCCGCGCCCGTCCCCGCCCGAGGCGACCGTTCGACCGACGGCCATCGCCCCACCTCCGCGCGCGTCGAGGCCCGTCGAGGCAACGGAGGCCACGCGAGGCAACGCGAGGCGAGGCAACGCGAGGCGAGGCAACGCGAGGCGGCCCCGATCTGGCCCTCGATCGCAGCCGCCGCGACCTGACCCAGCCCAGCCCGGCGCGACCCGGCGCGACCCGACCCGACCCCCGCGCCCGAGCGGGACTGCCTCGCGCGCGCAGCAGCAGCAGCGGCGGCGCACGAGGGTCCTCGAGCGCGAGCGAGCCGCGGGCGCTCGCGCCTGGCGCTTGTGCACGCGTGGAACGGGGCCCGGCGGAGGCGGGCAGAGACGGAGCGGCGCGTGTACCACATACATAGTACTCCTGTGCAGACAGACAGACAGACAGACAGAGAGAGAGAGAGTCTGAGAGAGAGAGACAGACAGAGAGACGGGCAGAGACAGAAACAGAGGCCCGAGGAAGGGAGGGAGGAAGGCAGAGGCAAAACGCGGCAGACCTTGTTTGTGCTCGCTCAAGAACACCGTCGCGGGCGAGGCGCGCGCGCGGGCGAGGTGCGGGCCGCGGGGAGGCAGCCGCAGGTTGGCGCGAGGCCCCGGGACTGACTGACTCGCCTGCTTGCTTGCGTGCGCGCTCGCAAGACCTCGGAAAGATGGCGGACGATAACGCGACGTCGCCCAAGAGCAAGGGCAGGCGAATTTCGGCGCTCGGCGCGAAAAAGAAGATGGCCTCCAAATTGGGCGAAAGCAAGGTTGGCCGCGCCACACTCGTCAAGCTCATGGGACCCGAGGCCGACGCCATCGTGTCAGCGCTCAAGGAGGTCGTCGTCAAGACGCACGGGAAACCCAAGGCCAAAGAGCTGAAAAGGGACATCTTTAAGTGGGTCCTCAAGGCCTCCGTGCTCATCCAAAACAAAAACCTCACAAAAGACAATACCAGCCACGTCAGAAGACCCGCGCAGCTCCCCGCAGAGCGACTTCTCGACATCAGCGACCGCTTCCCGGCAGGCAAGCGCGACGTGTCCGAGGTCAGCAAAGAGTTCAAACAGGTCGCCATCATCCTGCGCGCCCTCCTCGAGCCGCACTGCCAAGACAAGAACGCAGACAAGGTCGACAAAATTATCAACTTTTACGCCGACAAAGACTTTCTTCACCGCTTCATGAACGACGACATTGCCGCCCCAGAGCGCGACATCATTCTCCCGGCGCTGCGCAAAATGCTCCTCCCCTTCCCATCTGTCCTTTTTGACCAAGAGTCCATCGATCAAGCCCTTCAGCGCGCACTCTTGCTCCAGGAAGAGGCGCGCAGCCCAACGCTTGCTCATTGCCTTGGACAAGAGCACCCGGCCCTCGCTGCTCTCTTTGCCCAGTACATTGACTCCCTCGATGAGAAGTCGCTCGCAAACAGCATTCGTTTCATTGTCGCCGAGCGCGAGTTCACCCTCATCCAGGCCGCCAACATTCGCACCTCGCGCGCTCGCATCATCTTCAACAAATACCTCGTCACCTCGCCTCCCCTCATCGATGACAAGGAGGCCATCAACGCCATCGAAACCGCCATTGATGAGCAGCGCACACCCAAGCTCGTCTTCCAGGACATTCGCGTCAGTCTTTTGCAAAAGCTCGAGGCGCCCTTTGCGAGCTTCCTTGACTCGCCCGCTTTCAAGGCGCACCAGGCCTCCATCGCGCAGGAAATCTCAGAGCTCGAGGACCTCTATGGAGACAAGTTCAGCGCTGCTCTCAGCATCGCCTCTGCCTCCGGGACCGGTCCGGGAAACCGGGCGCGCACCTCCCTTTCTGCCAACAACAACAAGACCGTCAAACCTTCCACCTCTGCCGTGTAACTAAAAAACAACAATATCTTTACAGCTGTCCGACTTCTTCTCATTTCTTCTTCTTCCCCATACCAAAAAAAAGAAAGACTAGTCTATCTTGGTCCACCTTGGATCAAAATACAACACAGTGTTCTTGCCTTCAAAATCGAGCGTCGAGACTCGGATACGTGAGTCCTTTTCGAGCAGGTACTGTACAAGCAGAGCATGCGAACGGACGGGCGTCCCGTCCTTCAGGGCCCGCTTTGGAAATAATTTGCTGTACACACAACAGGGAACCACCGCAAAGGGTACATCGAGCCACAAGGCAAGATCAACCAATGGCTCCGTGGCCTGATCGGGATGCATGCCCAGCACCGCCGAGCACGATCGAATGGCATCCACAATGGCAGGTCCCTCAAAAACTTCAGCACTCAAGTCTCCCGACGATTTCTTCAAGTTTTCCTTGCAATGAACGACATCATCTGCCGACATGGTCTCGTTGGGCGAATCATCACCATCACCACCACCAACATCGCAATTCTCACTTGTGCTCCATGTGACCTGGTCTCCCTCGTCGGCACCACCACTACCACCAACATCGCAATCCTCATTCATGCTCCATGTGACCTGGTCTACATCTTCGACACCAGCACCACCACCAACATCGCATTCCTCATTCATGCTCAATGTGACCTGG